>KZ806913.1:537179-571077 GCA_000696205.2 Oncopeltus fasciatus | reverse complement strand
TATATAGTAATAACATAATTTAATATAATTTTTTTCTTTGCTCTCTTAAAAGGCATTTCAGCTTAACGAGTCACATGTTTCATTAACACATTATGTATGTTAAATTTCGTCGTAAAGAAAAATTCTGGATTATAGCAAATTTGTACACACATACCCATAACAGAAAATAAATTTCAATTACTACAATTTTTAGTATATAGTACCAAATGAAAAATAAATATTTCAAAAATCCTGTAATGAGATTATTAATTATTTTGGATTTACTGAGACACTTTAAAATTTTATTGTCGCTGGAAATTTTTTTATAAAGATTAAATGTTTTTATTTTAAATTCATTGCCTTCAATGGAATGTCCTCAGGAATAATAATACTTATTTGCTTATTGTTCGTCCCATTGACGAATATGCTACTTCAGCTTATAAATAAGTTAAAAATTCATTAAAATTGTAAATAACACTCATTACTATGATTTACTTGCACGTTTCTTATACATAGAAAATACGGATTTGAAATCCTTCGAAATTAGCTTCATGAAAACCCATTTACTCACACTAAAGAAACATTATTATTTGGATGAATGCTTTAATTAAGTTTTCTGGTAATTTTTTTTTTGGGGGGGGGGGTTCAGTCAAAGTTAATCCAAAAAATTAAATAAAAAAAAAAGTGTTTTTTTTTTTTTATAAATTATATGTTGACGCTACGGCTTACGTTGCAAGCCGTGTACAATCATTATCAACATGTGATACAGGTGACACGACGTGGAGAGGGGTCTCGCCTACGAGACCAGTATACAGTTTGTATACAAAAATACATTTTTCTTTTAAATTGTATTAATTAGATCAACCTTCACTGAACCCGAACAATAAAACATCTACTAATAATATCCACGGTCAAAAACTCCCCAATTAAATTTTTCTGTTTTTCATAGAAAAATTACTTATTCCATTCTCGTGTAAAAAAAAAAAAAATTAATTATAAGTAATAGTTTTGCATATTATTAAATGAAAGGAGTTAGTGATTGGGCACTGTGCAGGAATATATTTCCTTTATGGTCATTCTTGAAACATACATTGCAGTTACCAGAATGGCCATAAGGATATACAAAATTTAAACGATTATACACAC
The DNA here is from genome assembly GCA_000696205.2 of Oncopeltus fasciatus. Classification (NCBI taxonomy): domain Eukaryota; kingdom Metazoa; phylum Arthropoda; class Insecta; order Hemiptera; family Lygaeidae; genus Oncopeltus; species Oncopeltus fasciatus. Next base: position 569,952 of record KZ806913.1, on the reverse strand, counting down.
ACACACACATAATGTTAATGAGAGGAGTAGCCCATGTGTCTAGGAAAGTGCTAAATATAAGGGGTTAGCGTGAATGCTAATCTTTAGATCAATACCCCCTCCCCTGTTTAGGCTAGTTGTATCGGTCTACAGCCTACTTCGCTCGATATCCATCGATCCTGTCGCCCTTAGGTGTAGGCCCGTATGTCCTGTTACCCCAGTCCGTCCTGCCAATAACGGAGTCCATTGTCTGTCCGCAGGTGAGGAAGGTGCTGGTGGGCCGGGACAGTATCCTGTCGACCCCGGCCGCCTCTCATCTCATCCGGAAGAGCGGAGCGGTGGGAGGGGTCATCCTCACAGCCAGCCACAACCCAGGCGGACCGGACAACGACTTTGGGATCAAGTTCAACCTTGCTAATGGCGGTAGGCACTCGACTCTTCTATCTATCAGTAGTGCATTGGGTACTGTGCTGCGCTCTGTAGGCTGCTACTAGGGACTATAAAAAACATTAGCTTCCCTACCCAGTGCAATTCAACCTAACCCAGCATTGCTAAGTAATTACTAAAACTTCAAAATTTGATCGTACGAGAGTTTTCTTATCCTGATGAATTACAATTGGATGACCAATTTAAATTTATTTATAACTCTTATCTAATAACGAACTCTTAATAACACATAAATATTTTAGATGTATTTTAATTTGTATCCTAATTAAAGTTTTACTTCATTAAGAAGTCAATAAATATATTTTTCCTGTTATTACATGAGTGGCAGAATAGGTTTTTAATGGCTTTTAATTTAAAATTTTTACTTTTAGATTAGCAAGCAAGATTAGATTTGTACTATATTCCGACATTTTTTTTTTTTTTTTTGACACAAGAAGCAATAAATATAACTAGAAAAATTCACACTAGATGGAACTAGAGCACTCATTTTTACATATTAAAAATGAGCACCACCATATATATTAAGTAAGATATTTAAATTGAATCATTAATCATATGTAGGCCTCTGACTGAACTGAAAGACAATTTTTTAGTGTCGGGTTTCTGTTTAACTCAACTCTTAATGATTCAATTTTTCATATTATAAGAATTATTTCTAAATTACTATTCTATATACTAAACTTGCTATTGCAGGTAAACTCACACTTGTACAGTTAACTCTACTAGTTCATACAGCGTAGCTTGGATTAGGGAAATTACGTCATTGCTCCGTTGAACTTTTACCGAACCCCTATTGGCTTTCCCATGACCTCGCTCTCACATTCTTGGTTAATCATCAAAACACAGTTTGGAATAATCATTTCATCGCTAAATGCCGTGTCATGCAAATTAAAGCCGCTTTACTAAACAATTACCAAAATATTGTAGACATAAAGTTTTTTAATCTTTTATTTTTTAGTAAGATGATTCAATATTTTGGTTACAAAAAAAAAAAGAAAAAAAAAAAAAAAAGATAGAAGTAAAGGCATATTTCGTCGCTGCAATTGCATTACTTGTGGTAGCTGGTAAACTCCCACTCTTTTTATTTCTGTATAACTCATTGCGATTGATTTTTTCCTAATACTATTTATCTATATTCTGTTAAAAATATATACTATATATATAGTAATAACATAATTTAATNNTATATATATAATATTTGCTCTTAGTTTTGTTCTCTAGAAGTGAAGTGAAAGTTTGAGAAAACTTTTGCTACTCTGTGCCATGCTTATGACCTAAATTGACGCTGAATACACTAAACTGTGCATGGCAGAGATTCCTTGCAACTATCTTGGGATTAGTCCAAAGTCTTTTCAGGAGCATGTGCAGCAAACTTTGCCGCCCCATCAGACTAATTTCAAACATGTCTGAATATCGCCGCTGCTTTAATAACATATTAATCTTGTACATGCAGAAAAATAACTTCGAAGACTTTTATTTGTTTTTTTTTACACCTTATAGGTGAATTAACTTCATTAGTTTTTTCTACAATAGTATAACCTCTCTGGATAATCCAGCTTTAGTTTGAGAAGGGAACTCGGAGGTTCTCATAAATGGGTAAATCATTCACGAACTCCCCCAAAATCTGTTCACGATAGATCGACACAAACTTATAAGTTCACCAATCTCATACTTCCTCATTTGTTTCAGATGGAAGTTCCCGGATTCAGATGTTTCTCGTATTTTAAAAATCTGTTTTGCATTAATAGGTAAAAGCACGAAGAATTTGTCTTTTCCTCGGGAAACCGTATGTTTAATTTAGACCAGAGGCCTAGAAGAAGATTTAGTGTCCGAACTCTTAGTACTCCCCAGGGTTGTGAAGCCTTCATGATAACTTCTTATTCCCCTTCTCCAGTGATCCTCTGACAGCAGCTGACGAGGGTTACTGTCCGGAGCGCGAAGAGGGCGGGCGAGGTTGCCAGGGAGACTGGGGACATCGATCCCCGACCGACCCACTTCCCCGCGTCCCTGACACACTTCCTGTGGGGTGACTAGCCGCCCTGCCAAGGCCTTCCAGGGGGCAGTGAACACCCCCTCCCCCCCCCTCGCTTTCTTCCTTGTGAGTTTCCGCAGTGCTTCCCCCACCCCCTCCCACTCTTATTTCCCTCGAGCTGTATCCGATCTAAATGGCTTTTATACCCCTTATTGCGGTTTTCTTTACTTACTTCAAAAGGGGAATGGATGGTATTGAGGTTGTTCCAATGACACGACTTGTGGAAGAAATTTCTTCAAGTGTCCTTCGATCCTTGAGGGTTGTGAAACGTGTGTTAGTCCCTGAGCGGGATTACGCATGAGTTCTGTTTGTGTATGTACCTATTCATATATTAGAGTTTTAAAATAAATAAATAAATATTAATTACTTAATTTCTTCTTGTTAACTATTAAAACTACCAAAAGCCAACAAAATTAATTTTTTATAAGCTACAGATTTTTTATCCTCCTAGTTCTTTGTAATTAAATCTTATATTTATGAGGGTTACAATTTTCATTGGCCACCCTTTCTGTTTCGAAAATGGAGTAGGAAGATGGAATATTTTGATAATAATATCGGAAAACAAGATTTTAATTAAAATTACCAACTGAAAAACAATTTAAAAAATAATAAAACAACCTAAGTTCAGTAGTATATAAAACTGAGTTATGAAATTATTGAAATCAATGTAAAGCTGAAGATTATTGCAGCCGAATTTAATAAACCAAAAGAGCCAAAATTTGGTAATGTAATTGATCAAGTTTAATTAAACCCCCTAGGCATTTGTTGAACGATTCCTAAATTTACCTTTAGTTCCTCCACCATACCATGAAGAGCTGCTATCATTTATTGTAGTGCTCTACCACCTCCTATGACTACCTCATATTCTCAATTCTTATTTTAGATCTTTGCCAGAGAATACTTATTTAAAACATTTTAACTTTCTTATTTGCATCACATATTTATTCACTAGTTTTTATAAGGGCTCAGTATGTTATACTTTGCTACCTACTATAAGTACCTTATTGTATTCATGCCATTACACATAGTGATCATTTTATTTCTCAGTCTTTCTGATGTACATAAACTTCGTAATTTAAATGATTACATTGATAAAAAATATTTAAAAAAAAACCAGCAACATGTAACATTATGGAAATCGGTATTTTGAACTATTTATGTAGAATATATTTTTTTAACTGGCATTTTGTCATTTAGAATATGATCACATCACACATTTAACACTTATGCGGTATTAGATTTTTCATACTACTGGAAGTGCTCTGCAATAGCTAAGTGAGTAATATATGTGCACATTGTGTATGAGATGAATTTTATGTTGTATTGTCTACTTGTGGATAAAAAATTTCAAACAGACATTTTCAAGAAACTCCTTTGGATATTATACCAAAAATCAAGTAAATCTAAATCAAGATTAAATGAAATTAATATCTGATCTTTTCTATTTTAGGGGCATCACCAACATCTTTCACAAATAAAATTCATGAAATTTCAAAAACTCTAACCGACTACTCAATTGTACCAGATTTGATCTGCTCTCTGGAGACCATAGGAACATATAATTATAAAGTAAGGATTAATACTACTAAATATATCTGATTTCTATTCTATAATATCATTGTTTTTACTTTACCATAAGTAGAGTATAATAATCTTGAAAAATTATTAATTGAATTTAACAAATTCATGATTCTATCAGCTAGTTTTTACTTTTCTCAACGGTATCTGTAACTGGTTGTAATGGTATACTGCTATTTTTGCAAATGCTTTAAATTTCCAAGAGGGAAATTACAATTTTAAACAATAAATGTAAGGGAATATAATAAAAAAAATACATTAATTATATAAAAAATATAATTTTTTTAAAATTCTATCCTCTTGCATTTATTGTATAAATTTAACGTGGGATTAAATACCACAACAAATGCAATATTTACAATTTTAAATGTCTTACTTAAAGACCATTCTATTTCTCTTCAAAATTAAATTTTTGAATTAAAAAAAATTGTGTGTTATATGTTTTTGTGTCAAGTCCTTTCTTAATTAAAAACTGAATAATGAAGAAATGAATAGTGCTTCAAAAATGCAATTGTTAACCCTCAATTAGAAGGGGTTGAAATAGGAAAACCAATGTTTGAGAATTTTTCAAAGACTAATAAAAAATTACCTACAGTGTACCCAATATCTGAAGACCTCTTTGTCTTAAGACACTTGAACTTCGCTGTCCTAAGACACTTTAACAGAAACTACATGCCCAATACTGGGCTACTGAGCTCTGAACAGCCAATGTTCATATGTCTCGAATATTTTATTCACTTTAAAGTTTATGTTAAGTGTTTTAAGACAGCTCTGAGGGGCCTTCCTATACAGAAATGTAGGTATACACCTGTAGTTACAAAATATCTGACATCCTTAAATACATTTATGTGCAGGGAAGTCTTAAATCAAACTTTTCAATTAGCAATTTTTTTTTTCATGTTGTATTTTATCATTATTAGTATTTTTTTCATTTTTCCATGGAATTATAGATTCATGTTAACAAGATTTTTCTCTTTTATTTCTCAATTAAATGTTAACCATAAGTTTTGATTAATAATTAATTATTTCTTATTTCAGGTGGATGATAATGATTTAGAAGTATGTGTAATAGACCCTGTAAAGGCTTATGTAGATCTAATGAAAGAAATATTTGATTTCGCAAGTATAAAAAAATTATTATCAGATAAAGAACATCCTTTCAAAATTGTTATAGATTCTATGAGTGGAGGTAAGCATAATTTTGTTGACTCGATGCAAATAATTGTATATACATGAGAACTGTGAATTTAAGATGGTCTTAAAAATGCCTAACCCAACCCATTTATCAACCATAGTTATAGTTTTCCAAAGTTTAACCTTTGAAAATACAACAGTAAACAGTTAAGATTCAATTTTTGTTCAATTAAATTAAAAAATTTTTAATATCCTTCATTTTATCACAGTAAAATTATCTAATGGATAACTCATATTTTATAATGAATATTTAAAATGTGACTTAAAAGTAACGTTTTATTGTATTATGAATGGAAGCTGGTTCCTCATTTAAGTTATGAGTGCGATACTGTATTGGAAGTGAGTGCAGCTAAAACCAGTCCCAAACTCAATGTAACAAATGTGAGCATGATTTATTCATGAATCCTATCCTAATTCAATAGGAATAAAATTATGCTACTAGAATAAAAAAGTTGACTCTGATACATGCATTAAAAACAATGGAGATTACATGTTTACACATAATATATACATATATGCGTGCATGCATGCGTCCATATCTGTCTATGTGCTTGCCTACATGTGTGTGTGTATATTTTTACATATACTTTTGTTATAAACACACACACCTGTAATACAACTGTTACAATCCATCATTTTATGAATATAATAGGTTTTTTGCTAGGCCAGGTGGGTTTAAGAATAGTTTTTTTTTTCTTTTTTTTTTACATAATGGGCGTACTATGTAGCCTAACACAATTAAACAAAACACACAATTGTTAAATGATGAAAGAAAGATTTCTTCCGGTACCTATAAACTATTTGAGTTGGGGATTACTGTTATTTCTTTTTAATTTAACACACTTTGAACCCTGATAAGTTATTTTTTGTGATGAAAATTGACATTAGGCATTTAAATGCCCAAATGAGTAAAACCAAAAAAATGAAAATGGGCTTTTGCCTATAATTCATTTAAAATTCTCGTTTTTGCTATGGCTGCCTAAATATTCAAATTTAAATAATGAGAATGATAGAATTATAATCAGGATGAAACTCAGCATACTAAATTTAAATTATATGTCTAGTTCTTTAAAAATATAGGTCTAGCAACTTTCTCTTATTTTCTCCAAAAATATTAAAATATCAACATTGTTATTTAATTTCATAGAAATTGGGATTAGAGCATTATTAATTATTAAAAAAGTATATTTTCTGTGAATTAGTAAAATATTGTTTAGAGTGTGGTTAACTTGATTGAGGACAAACAAATGTATTTATTACAAACATAAAAATGTATTTCCCTAATGATAATTTTTTTTGTTTATTTAATTATTAATTTAAATTACTGATAGTCATTGTCAATTCATTTAATGTTTAGAATGTGCTATACATTTAAAGATAAATTATATGAATTAAACTGGAAGATCCTAATAAGATGATTAAATACAATTTCTCTTTAATAAAATGAAAGGTTTTCAGCCAATTGCTCATAATAGTAAGTCACTTTATAATGTAGTTTGCTATGGCTATGGCCTCCATTAATTATTCATAATCGTTTGATTTGAGTCAAAACTTGATGAATTTTAAGAAACAAATGAAATTAATATCTACTTAATAGGCAAAGCCTTTACAAATTAACATCTCCTTCATAGGCAAAACCCTTTAAGTGGAGTTTTTACAATTGAATTTTATTATTGTTCTAATCAATGATTATAAACAATTCATGGGGCTTGCTTAAGTAGTAATTAGAGCTTCAAAAGAGCAGAAAATATTTTAAAGAAAAGCCTACAATCATCAGTTGTTAATATTGATATTTTTTCTTTTATTTTTTGTTTTGAAGTTACTATTAAGATTCCCCCCCCCCCCCAATTCTTCTTTAATCACCAACCCTGCTCATTCAGGTTAGAATCTAACTCACTTTTCGAGTTTCAAATTTCTCTCTTAGTCCTTTTATTAGTTACAGAATACCTTATTATTTTGCCAGCTACTTTTGTAGTCTTCATTTGCTTATTAATGTTTCCTGGGTTAACTAACTATTATTTTTATAGAACATTGTTGAAAGTTATTGTTGTTCCTTGCAAATATAGTCTTTTACATTTCTCAACCTCCCTCTTTCTGACAATTGAGATGCAAATTTGATAGTATATTTATTTGGCTTGCCTTTTTAATCTCATTGGATATCTTGCTAACAATAGTACCATCCTTACCTTCTACTGTGGTAAATATGGGAATTCTTCTGCAGTTTATAGAGTTTTACCATTACCTACAATATTTATTTATTGTTCCTCTCTGCCTTAATGGAGAACCTAGTTCTTGCTAGAATTTTTATCATTCCTTTTCTGCCAAATTCTGCTTGTCATCCAACAGTTGCCTCTTGAAAGCAATATGAAGTTAACATTTTGATGGGCTTCTTATTTTTAATAATTTATTATAAACTCTGGATTTAATGGTATATTAAATAAAACCACCTTATTGGTAGTTTTTGGATCCATTTTTTTTAAATCTTCCCAAAAAGCGATTCAGATACTACCAAAAAAGTATATGAGTTGTAAAGAGATTGGTTTGAACTTTAAAATTTAATTTACTTATTATTTTATTAATAAGACTATGTATTTATTTTTTAGTGACTGGTCCATATGCAAAAGAAATATTTGAGAAAGAGCTTGGTGCTGAAGTAGGGAGTGTAATAAATGGTGTACCACTTGAAGACTTTGGAGGTGGCCATCCTGATCCAAACCTGGAATATGCTAAAGATTTAGTGAATCTTTTGAATCAGGGAAAACATCACTTTGGTGCTGCTTTTGATGGAGATGGAGTGAGCACTTATTTTTAAAAATCAAAATTAGATTAATTTTCTCCATTTAATAAACTTTTACAATTTGTAATAATAAAAAGAACTATCTATGCCAAGCATAGACTTCAGATTTCCCAAAATACAAAAAATATATCTTCACCATCCTCCACTAGACCCTTCAATTATTATCTGATGTTCAATTATTTCTTAGAGATTTTTATAAATTTTATAGGTGTGTTTGTGTATGAGAGCTCGTTTGTGTACAATTTTTATCATTTTTTGTTATACATTGCAATAAATTCATTGATATTTGAACTGTTATACTTGCACTTTTTTATTTTTATTTGCCAGTAAAAAAAATATTTTAGGAGCTTTCTTTTTTAATTGTTCATACCAATCAGAGTCTTTTATTGGTTAAGCAAACAATATATAGATTTGTTTGCTAGCCATAAATTAAGTTATAATATAATAATATAAATATATAATATAAAATATAAAATTCATTTTAATTTTTTTTAAATTATCAATCAATTTTAGGATAGAAATATGGTCTTGGGGAAAAATGCTTTCTTTGTAACACCCAGTGATTCCCTAGCCATCTTGGCCAACCATATAGACATTATACCTTTTTTTAAGAAAAATGGAGTTAAGGGATTTGCCAGGAGCATGCCGACCGCCGCAGCTGTTGACAGGTGCTGTTCCTTAAGTATAATTTCTCTAATTTTAAACATTTCATACAACATGTAACATTTCTAAGGCTGATGGCACAGTATTGAGGAATAAAATTGAATGTGTAGTTTCAAAGAAAATTACATAAAAAATAATAGTAAACATAAATTATTTTTTCTATTTAGTTTATTCATAATTTAAGTTTGTTCTGAAATGCTTGGGTACTTAGTATTATGTAAAGTTTGGTAAATGTAGTACTATGTATAATTCAAACCTTTCAGATGAAGTACATTAGGAACAAACAATTTTGATCTTTAGAATTGAGGGCATTATGCACCCTTTGCCATCTGAGATATGAATTTTTTTTATGCATTGGGATATGATTTTTTTTTTTTTTTTAATGAATGAAAAAAAACCTTTTTGAACATTACTCTAGCTAAAACTATTTTATATTTGACTTTAAGCCAATTTTTTATAAATCAAAAATTTGTGCATGTCAGGCTCTATATAATCCAGAATTTTTAATATTCCACATTCTAACAAATATCTACTAATGAATCGTACTTGTTTTGCCTAGGTCCTAAAAGTCTTTAAATTTCTTAAGTCTGTTTTGAAAGCAAACAAAATCTTGATTCAAATGGAGAGTTTTTGACTGTAACAAATTCTCTAGTAACAAATACAATTTTGTCCCATGTAAAATTTTGTCTGTAACATTTATAATATTTATACCTATTCTGCAACTTTCATGTTTCATCAACTAATGTATCCTTCACAATTATTGGCACACTTTTTAAGCAGTAAGAAACAGTATTTAGAACACCTTCATTTGATCAAAATATGGATTTTATTTATTTATTCTAATATCCCTGCCCCTCAAATAGAAATGTTGGTAAGAGACAAGAATTCTTAAGTTTTTATTCATTGAAAAACTTACTAAAGTTTGCATTGTCAGTCATGGACATTGGTCCAGACTTAATTAACAATATTTTTAATTTTTTTTTAAATATTTCAAAAGTCAAAATATCAATAAAATGTATAACTATGTTAGTCAAATTTTTGAATGAACAGCACACTAAAGAAAGTACATCTTAAATTGTTTTATCCTTATTATTTATAATAGTATTTTCATGTATTTTTTCTATTTACTTTTATTCTACTAGAGTTTAATTTAATTGGATATTAAAAAATTAAAATAAATGTTAGTTATTAAAAAATGCCCTTGCTAATGTTTTTTTGTTAATACTTTTAGAGTAGGAAAAGCCTTAAACATTCCTGTATATGAAACACCCACTGGCTGGAAATTCTTCTGTAATCTTTTAGATGAAGATAAAGTTTCACTGTGTGGAGAAGAAAGTTTTGGGTATGTCTCAATTTTTAATTTTATTGTTATTTTTACTTTATCGTAGGCTAAAGTATATCGATCAAAGTCTCTTCTTAGTAAAGCCTTTCATTTTTTTTATTTATTTATTTTTTTAAATTTTATATATATTTGAATGTTAAATATACTTTTATGCTAGTGAATTTTTGATTGGTAATAACTACCTGTTTAATGAACATACTAACTTTAATAAATTATTGAGGGATTTTTTCTTATTGCACAGAAAGGAATGTTAAAAGTTTAAATACATGAAAACATTTAGCAAAGTTATTAAAAATACAGAATAATATTTTTAGGGAGTCAAAATCTTCTTAATAGCTCTCTTAATGGCCTCATCATATGAACACATCATTATCCATTAGTATTTTACTTTAGATTTCTTTTTCTGTGTAATTGGTTATTTTTTTTTTTCTTTTTACTGATGGGCAGAAGTTATTATTGTGTAATTTATAAATGTCTATTCCCTCTTTGGTTTTTTTAATTTACTGAATCAATTTTAGCCTATTATTGAATTCCCCTAACCTTGAAATGGTATACAGATTAATGGTTTTGAATTAAAATTTTCTATATATTTGAAAGTAATAAAAGTAATAAAAATCCATACTTAGTACATTTTTAAATTATTAGAAGCTAAAATATATATCATATTTTTTCTTTTCCATTTTAGAACGGGGTCAAATCACATTAGAGAAAAGGATGGTATATGGGCTGTACTCGCTTGGCTTTCACTTCTAGCAGCTACAAGAAAGTCTGTAGAAGAAATTGTCACTAACCACTGGAACAAGTATGGAAGAAACTTCACTGTTAGGTAAACTTACAAAATGTTATTTCTGGGGAAATTATTTCCTAATTAGTATATAATATATATCACTTTGGTGCTGCTTTTGATGGAGATGGAGTGAGCACTTATTTTTAAAAATCAAAATTAGATTAATTTTCTCCATTTNGATTATCTTATAAAAAATTTCTTCTATTCAACTTTTTCATTGGTTTTTTATTTTATTTTTATCAATTTTAACAGTTCAGGTAAAAAAAATAAAGCTTGATAAAAAGCTGTTCTAAAATTTTTTATAAGATAATCAGCTATAAAAATATCCACTCACATTGAAAAATCTTTAAGCTCTGCTGCTGTAAAGCTATTAAAAAACAACACATTTGTCTTGTTTTTTTTTTCCTTTTTTTTAAATATTTATTTGGTAATTTATTTTATGGTAAATTATTTTTCAAACCAACAAATCATTTTTTTTTTACATTCAATTTACACCTTACAAAATATAAATTTGAGTAGACACATCTCTTTTTTTTTGTTTTTTCAGTACAATATTCCAAATTTTGCTATTATCATTGAGGATATTGGAAATATAAGTGGTGAAAAGCTAATACAAGTTTTAATTGTTTAATTGATTGAAGAATAACTAATGTGTATAATAATAATGAAATTTAATACTTGCGCCTAAGGTGCCAGTTTTAATTTCATTAAGCTTAATATATTATTATTGGTAAATAAATAATGACTACAGAAAATTGACTATTAAATCAAAATTATTAAGAAGTAATTATCAGATTATAATTATGAAATAAAAATACTGCCCTCTTAACAAATAATAAACGAACAATAACTTACAAAATTAATTACTGCTAAAATATAAATATTGTATAGTTATAGAACAGCATTTATTGTCTATATCTTGTACTCCATGACAATTTTATAGTAAATTATATAATTATGAGCCTATATTTTGTTTTCAGATATGATTATGAAACTGTAGATGCAGTGGCTGCTAAGAAAATGATGAAAGCCCTAGAAGATAAAATTACTAAAGAGAACTTTAAAGGGACTTTGCTTGGAGAACTTCCGAACCAATATAAAGTGAAATTTGGTGATAATTTCTCCTACACTGATCCTACAGATAACTCAGTTTCCCCAAATCAGGTTAGTTAATAACTAAACTATTGCTAAATATTAAATAATTAGTCTATAAGGTAAACAACTTCATAAGAATATAACTTTTATAAATATTATTTATTTTGTGGTCTTTAATCCCACGTAAATTTAGATAATTTTTAGTGCAAGGGAACAGAATAAAAAATCTAACTGTCCCAGCCAGGACTCGAACCTGGATCCCCTGCTATCCGGGCCGGTGCATNACACTAGTGCGGGGAATTTAATAACTTATCAGACTTGTCCCGGTAGCATAAGTGGTAAATGCACCGGCCCGGATAGCAGGGGATCCAGGTTCGAGTCCTGGCTGGGACAGTTAGATTTTTTATTCTGTTCCCTTGCACTAAAAATTATATAAGAATATAACATTAAACATCCATACTGACATTTTGGAACTGAAGATATTTTTTATACATGAGGTGCAAGGTATGAAGAGTGATTATTGCATAACAATAATGAAGGAAATAAAAGTTTCTGAAAGATAGACAAGAATTTGTTGAAAGTTCTTTACATTTGCATATGACCGAGTATCATAGTTCAGAGGTTACAATTATAATTCGAATTAGAAATAAATAAGTGTACTGTTTAATGAGTAAATTTATTAACAGTTAATGAATTTGTTTTTTATTAAAAAATTTTCTTTGATAATTTCACATTACCCAAAAAAGTAGCTTTTATTTATATTTAATTTTATTCAAAGTTTTATTCATTTAAATCCTAATGATGCAGTTTAATAACACATCTAATTATTGTTGTTTTGGGTATTCCGAGGAAAGCCTAAATACTTGTAAAGTAATTTTGAAAAAAATTATTCCTTAGAAGAAATTGCTAATTTAGTTATTTTCTTTAAAATCTTTATTCATTGAAAAAATAAGGTTAATAGAGGAAATACGTTTCTGAATCAGTAGATTGATGTTCTTAGAGAAAAATAGCTGGTTTACTTATTGAATATATTTTTTATGCATATTTGATGAAGGTACCATGAATTTCTACAAAAGTTTTAGACCTTTTTATTTTTATGATCTTCATGTATTCCCCTCCCATTTATAATGGTTATTATGCATATCTAAGATTTTAGGATCAGCTAGAGGCAAAACGTATTGTAGTTAGCAAGTTCTAGGTTACAATTTCGGAGTCATTTTGTTCAATAGGTTAAGAGAAAATCTGAATTGTTTTGCAAAACAGATAGAAGATTAATAAGGATCGTGATATTTTTTTATTAATTGCAAATTCACTAGCTTTTTTAAGATGTTTTCAAGAAATAAAATTCAAATAATAGGAATAAAAATAACGTATTAAAATGATATCAGACATATAAGAAAACATTTTATTTTGGGTAAAAATAATTACCTTAAACAAGATATAGGAATAGAATATGGACTAACTTAGTTTTCAAACTTAGTTTTTGCAGCTTCATGTACACATATTTACTCTAGATTGTAAATATGCCTTGAAGAGAGAAATATGCAATTTTTTTCTCCCAAGCACGAAGAAAATTCCTACCATTCCTCATGAAAAACTTGTGTCATTTTGAATGTTTTAATTAGAGATTTTCTTTACTGTTTTTTCAAGAAATGTGGTAATTGACCTTTGATAATTATATAACCAAATACAATAATGTGATTTTCAAAATATTTTGTAAATTAATTAAATTATTTTAAATTGGTTTTATCATAAATATGCCCATATTGTTATTTGACAGGTTACCATGTTTGGTAACCTTGCTTCATTTTACCCAAAATCCATATTTTCTCAGCTGGACCAACACTAACGATTTTACACCTGAATATCTAGAAAAATTAGGCCAACTAGTATTATATTCAAATTTTCTAAACAAAAGATACTAATTATTTTAGTAGGAATCCATATTTTGTCTTCAGAAATCCTCTTTTCTGGGTTTGATTTGTGCATTTTGCCTTCTTCACTTAAATATTTATATAAATTAATAAGTTGTATCTTGTGTCGTATGAAATTCTTTTGACAAAAGTATTGTATTACTGATAATATCTTAATTTAATGCTTTAGTAATTTCCAAGTTAGTAATGAGATAATCCACTTTGAAACTGTAAATCTATAGGAATTTAGGGCTATTCTAAAGACCAATGTATTCTTTACTTCAAAATTGTTTATTTATTATTTAAACCATTTCTAATTCCTCAGGAAATCTTGATTACAGAAAACTATTCCCAGATTTACTTTTATACTTACTATCCTTAGATATATGATTTTTATTGTTTTATTAGTGTCAAATTGTTAATCCAATGCTTATTTAAAAAAATTTTATTATTTAAATTTCTCTTATTTTGACCAGAATATGTGCTGTTCTATGTGCTCAAAGAAGTTTATTTATTTTGAGCAGCAAAGAATTACATTGATATAGTACATAATACATTATTCATTGAAGTCAAGTGTGAAGATTGTGTCTTCTCTCTCCCATTGTTAAACATTACTTGACTCACAGTACAAAAGAATTGCTTTCTTAGCTTTAGGGGCCTTAATGTTCAAAATACAGCATATTTTATATGTTAAATTACTATATTTATCAGATAAATTTGTTTTTCTGTTTTTCGCTGGACTAAAACATAGTGCTCAGCTTTTTTTTNAGTATTTTATAATTATAAGTAATAAATTGTATATTTTAGACATATTAATTGGATAGATAAATGCTATCCAAGAATCCTATAATAAACAGAATTTTTAATCTGCAAATTAACCTTAATTCTTTAAAATTGTGAAAATTTGCTTACAAAAAAAATTGTATCAAGTTAGGAGATCAATAGAATAAGACATATGACCATGATTTTCACTTAATCTTTGCTTTATATTATTCCTTAAAAGATAAAATACTGACTGAGGTTTTTTATTTTTTTTTTCAGGGTCTAAGAGTAATAATGGAAGATGGATCTAGGATTATTTACAGATTAAGTGGTACTGGTAGCAGTGGAGCCACTATAAGGGTTTATATAGAGCGCTATGAAGATGATAAAAACAAAGTCACTCAAGACCGACTAAAAATTTTAAATCCTCTTTGCAACATTGCTGTCTCCCTAGCTCAGATTCAAGAACACACTGGAAGAAATTCTCCAACAGTTATTACCTAATATAAAATAATATATTGTTTTTTCTTCCAAAGGTTCCAAAGCTATTTTAGATTTTTCAATAGAAAACACGTATATTTTTTAACTTACTTTTAAATTAGATTTAATTGTATTTGTTCTGTTTCAGTTGCTATAGTTTTCTAGGTCAAATATTCCCTAATATTGATTAAAATTAAAATAATTTAAAACTTTTACTTTTTTATTTTAGTTTGGGAAATTCTAAATATTGTAATGATTTTTTCAACTATATAATGTTATCAGTCTCAAAAAAAAAAAAATAGTACTGTTATGAATAAAGTAATATGTAGTTAAATTTTCAATATCTAGTTATTAGAGAAGTAGATTACATTAAGTATTTTATTATTAACACATATGTGAAGAGATGACTATTTCTTAACTAATTATTGAAATCTGTTATTTCAGCATGAAATGTACCATGTATATTCTATCTTTTTTGTGTAGATGCTTTTTAATGCCCTATAAACTGTTTTACAAAGATATTAGATTATTAATCATAGAATGACCATGATTAAGCACAAACCCTTATCGTGTATTTTTAATTTAAAATAAATTAAAGTATGAAATAAAGGGGAATTGTTAACATAAGATATTATTTTGGGAAATTAACTGAATTGTAATTTGATCATTACTTCTTACATTCTTTAAAGTCTTTTGAAATATAAAATACCAAAGCATTATACAATTCTAAAATAAATATTAAAAATTATAAATGGTAGGAAATACCTAGCAGTTTATCAGAATAAATGAGACATTTAAACCTTTACTTTAAATACCTAATTTAAAGATAGTCCAATTAAGCATGAATAATTACCTAATATTAGACACATTAAAATCTTCATAAATTTAAATCTGTTAAAAATTTATTAAATTTCATCACCACTCAAAGACTGAGGGAGGAATTAATGTTTGTTATCATTCTTCTCCTCTTAAGTAATATTAAGTATTTGTGCATTGAATAGAATTATTAATTTATAAGCATATTTAATTGATTAAATAAAGTATATTTAATGAAGAAAATTAATTCATGATAAAATTATAAAGAAGACAAAAAACATTTTTTTGGTTGATCTCTGTACACCTATTAATGGGTCCAGAATGACTATTAATCTTTTGCCATGCCCAATATGTTTTATAGTATCAGTATTGTTGGGGGAGACCCCCCAGCCTATCCTTAAAATTATTTTTGCTGGTGAAAGGACAGGTTACTGGGGATGAGTTGATCAGCTTCTTGAACCTGTCTGAATTCTTTCTATTCAGAAAAATACACTATTTCTTTTTTTTATATTCATAATTTATAAAAAATCATTTGGTCTAAATTTTTGAATATCAATATTGATATCTGAGTAACATTATCTTTCTTCTAGTATTCGATAACTAAATATCAGTATCATAACTGTTGCTAGCTCATAATATTGTTGATATTGTCCATAAAAATTTTTTTTCTTTCACTAATGATTACAGGAACAGAATTAGGGAATTTATATAAGATAAATCTTAAGGTTTCAGCAGAGTTATCCATTAATGACAGTTAAAAATTATTTAAAGATGAGTGTATGTGTGTATGTATGTGCACATATAAAACAGATTGCCATAGATGAATGAATTATTTAACATAGCTTTAGCCCTTTATATGGGACACTGTTGAATATTTTAGAAATTTTATCATGAAAAGATTTTTAAACATTTTTAAGCTTACTCCTTTTGGTTATTGATTCAAAATAAAGCATTTGGTAACATTTATTGTATATTAAAACATTATATAATACTTTCCTGAATAATTTTGAATCCAATATTGATAGAATTGATATTATCTTTCAATGAATCAACCCTACTAGTTTAGCATGTTTTTGTGATTAATGTGAACTACTTTGAATTTTTGTGCAAAAATGAATTCTAATAAATTAATCTTAATGTTCTATAAATGTTTAGATGTAAAGAAAAATTTTCATTTGCTTTTCTACCCTCTACTTAATTAAAATTTCAATACATATCTGAATTTTCCTAAAAGTGTACATAAAAATTATTTCATTTTGATATTTATTAAAGACACTTATAACATTTATTGCCTCATTATTAGTAAGGGAAGAGATTGTTTTAATATTATTCTGAAAATTTAAAGAATGGGGGAAAAAACTTTTTAGCCTTCCAAGGAGGTAAGGAGGTGTTGAGTTTTGAACATTGTTCAATCATAAAAGAGAAACGTAGAAAGAAAAAGTGAAGTATTAACCATCCTAAGTTTAGTTGAGTTTTGAACAAAGCCAGCAATTTTATTATAATTTTAATTAATTTTATTTTGTTGAGAACAGGAAAATCTTTATTTTATTGAAGTTTGTCTGATCAGAATTTAAAGAATCAAAAAGTTGGGTCCTTCGACAATAAAGAGTCTTTTTTGAGTTTACAAATTTTTATTAAAATTTAAAAAGTTATGACCAGGTTTATCTAGTAAAATTTATTACAAGAAAAAGAAGCAACAATTAAATACTTTTTTATGAAGCACGTTTAACATGCTCGTATCTTTTAGGAGTACTATGGATAAACAAATTTCAGCTACTTTCACTTCTTTTTGTATTATAGTCCTTTCACCTCGTGTGAAGGTATTTTTCGACAGTATACTAAGGATTTAAGTTTTTTCTTCCATTTTGGGCTTCCTTTTAGGGTATCTTGTTTCATAATTGTTCTGTTGAGTAATATTCGCTTAAAAATTTGTTTCAATTTAAACTAAACCGTTAATCATTCCATATCAACTTCAGTTAATTGCCACATATCTCCCCCTCTGAAGTAAAACCAACAATTCTTTATACTTAGATTTTGTATCAATAAATGGTAAACTTATCTAACACATTTTTTCTTAGCTATACTTGTAAAATAAAATAGAGTATTTTCTTAGAGAAGTTAATAAAGGTTTTAAAACATTTTGTTTTGTTTATATGGATGAATGATGTGAGAATGCGAATTGTAAATTTTTTAACTAAAACTTATCCATACATTATTTTAAGGCTTTCATTATGTTTGAATTAAAAAAAAAAAAAAAAAAAAGTGTATATAGTATTGTAAAACTAAGTGAATAAATTTTTAACTTTTTAGATAAGTAATGATTCTTTTACATAATTTAAGAAGAAATAATTGAAAGGTAATCCATATTTATAATATTTATGAGATTGATAACTTTCTTGTGATAATTTTACCTTCTGCTGCAGATATGCAATTTCATGATAATCTTTCTTGCTCATGATGATAGTCATCCTATAAATTTGCAATGATTATCAATAAATTTTCAGTACAGTTTGAAATAATGGTTTTGACCAGTGAATCAACTATGTTCCTGTATAATAGTAATCTTATTTCACCATGGTTGAAGTATTCGTCACAAATACTTCAACCATGGCGAAATAAGATTACTATTATCTAAACAGACCAAGTAAATTAGTATTATACCAACTTTAAAAGACTAATTGAAAGTTGAAAAGTTTCACTACACAAAAAAATCTCCTTATTCTTTGAACTTAGACAAATTTGACCATACCATTAAGACTGTCAGCCCACTTTGAGTCTTTTGGTGATCATCAAGAGCTAAATTGCATTTTCAGAGCCTCAAAGTTATTTTATGTTGACCAGTAAGATTGTGTTTAATTAAAGTTAAGATTTTTTTCTTCATATGTTCACACAGATATAAAATCACAAATAACATTTAGGTTTTAAACTATTATACCATTCACTATACCAGAAATATTCAAATTAAAAAAAATATATATATATGGGGAGACCNTATTGGAAACAACAAAATATTATTTTATTGAAATCGCTTCATTCTGATTAAGATGATCATCAAAGATTCAGAATTTTTATAAAATCCCTCCAAATTTTCTTAGTCAAATAATATTATAAATTATAAATATTACACGTAAAATAAGGATTTAGTTATATATAGCTAGTGAGGTAAACACCAAATGTTAATACAAATTTTTATGTCCTAATAGATTATTACTGAATGCCTCTCCTTCATTTAATGTAAATAAAACATTTATAATTAGATTTTTATACATTTTTAAAAAAATTCTAGAAATTTAGTACTTGAATAACATAGTGCCCATTTACCTTTTTACCAGGCAGATTCTCCAGTGGAACTCTTTCTAACATTTACTCATTATAAGCCTTAATTCTATGGGGGGATTAAGTTGTGCAAGTTATGAAACTCCTATACTTATGAATGTCTCTCTATGCACACAGGAGTTTCTGTGTGTAGATACCAACCATATAATGGTAAAAAATAAATCCTGTTCTTAGATTGTGATATAATATTCTATGGAATATGTCATATCATTCTGAGCACTGGAAATCTAAAATAAATAATTTTTGACCAAAACTAAGTAATTTTCTATAAAAGCTAAAACTTGATACCTAACAATGTTTATCGAAGTCTCAGGGACAAACTTTTTGAATTATCAAAATTTTTTAGTTTTAACTCATCCTATCTGCCTGTTAATGAGCTAAGGGTCACTGTCTTTAAAAGCCTTAGTGACATTTCTTATTGTATTCAGTGTTATAATTTATGAGTCGGTTTCTTTAAGGTTTGAATTTGGAATGGTCTCTTTTTGCAAATGAAATCATAATTATTGTAGCAATCATTAATATATCACTAATGAATTGAAAAAAAATTATATATTAAAAAATTAATTTAATTTAGGTATTGGGATCAAAAAGGTGATTAAATGTACCATTTTCATGTTATATAATTTTGCTTAATTGCAACACTTTTTTGTCTGACTTTTTTGACTTGGCTAAGAATAACCATGTCAAAAAATATAATAGAAGAGTATGAAGTATAAGGAACATAAAATATAAAGAAAAAAATTAAATTATATGTTGAACATTTACAAGGAGGATTATGGAAGCAGTAAGTGACATCTCCTGGCATTACATTCCATATGTATTTCATAATAGTGTAACAAAAAATTGGATGAGGTTAAGCATTTCTTATTTAGGGATGAATAAAATTAGAAAAAATTGTAATGTTCTGATTTTCACTCAATCAAATTATATTTTTCATTATACTTTTTTTTTTTCTTTTTTCTTTTTTGGATAAGTGACCTCATTTGTTCTTTTCTTTCTATAGAACTTTTTGATCACAATATCTCATTTTAATATGAAAATGTCCTAATGAAAACTAATTGTAAATTATATGGTTTAGTGTAAAACTATTTGTTTATTATAAAAATTGTATGGTTTCAAAGTTTCAATGATGGACTTTTCGAGCTAATAAAAAAAGGGGGTTTAAGCCGAAAACCAAACTGGGTACCACATGCTCTTGTCATATTAAATTAGTGCATTTCTTTGGAAAAAAATATGATACTAGTTATCTCAGACTTTTTAAAAAAAAGCTTTGTTGAATATTTTTTCAACTAATTTTTAAATTATTTATAAACGATTCAGGTTAATTATATGTCATTAAAATATCATTGCTCCTGTTAAATTTATTTAAGTGAGATCAACTTTGAAATTGGCCTTTGTTTAATGAATCTCCTATGTTTTTTTAGCTATTTTCTTTAAGCTTTTATTGAGTGCCTTGTTTGGCTAAAATGACCTAGTGAAGAGTCTCATCATTGGATTTTGGAGTCCATCTTTATTCTAAACAACTGATTAAGTATCTAATCCACAGAATTTATAATTTATTCAACTATAAAAAATATATATTATATTATATTTAAGGCAAAGAACAATATTTGGTTTGTTTTAATTTACATTCTAATATTTGAATAATAATATTGAAAGCAATTCTTAGAATTGGAAAGTTTTGTTGAATAAAAAACATATTCTAATTAATAAATTTAGAAGGTTATAAGTAGGTGTTTTATTTATTGAGGTTCGGTGTTGGTCGAGGTAGATCCAAAAAATACAATTTAAAAAATGTGTATTTTTTAATTATCTGCCAATATTTCAGCTTACATTGTAAGCCGTAAGCCATCTTCAGAGCTATCATGAAGGCGAGAGGGGAAGTCATGTCATCAGGATACCTTATTCATAACACAACCAACAAATAAAACACCTACTAAATAAATCTCCAGGGTCAAAAACTCTCCATTTAAACTTAGGTTATAGTTTATAAAAAATTTTTTTGTCATTTATACAATCCTAGCAATTTTTCTTTCTTTATTGAAGAAATAATATTCTATTATTGTTTTATTTGTTTTAAATTGAGTTGATGTGAATAGATTGCGCCTGAATGGGATTTGAGTATAATATTTTTTTGTTTAGCAAAAGTAGATTTTGAGAGAGAGGTTTAGCTTACCCTTGCTTCAGAGAGATATGATATTTGATTAAATGGAAAAAAAAAAAAAAAGAAGGAAATAATTAAGAAGCAAGGACAAGCATTTGCTTAGGATAAAGACAATGTGTTCATTAAAAAAAAAATGAAAGCAATATCCCTATCTTGCCAGTCATAAAATTTAAAGAAAAATGATTAACTGACTGGCACATTAAAGATATGGAATTGCTCTCTTACCACAAGGTGGTTTAGCGTTAAGTAGGGTTTGTAGTTTATTGTATATATTGGGATTGTGTAAGGGCCTCTTGGCCTGTTGACCAGCACCCGACTGCCAGAAATGAGTTGTGAAACGTTCAAGCGATGACTCCGACTCTGTATAGATTATAATTAATTTTTCTAACAAATAATATTTAAATTAAAAAAAATTGTATTATATGAATTGATAAGTTTTGAACATATATTTTTATTGAGCAAATGAGTAGGTTGAATGAAAGAATGTATGTTATTAAGTTCTCAATTGATGTATTTTTTAATTTTAATTTTTTAAAGTTTATTTACATGGCAAGTAGATTATTTGTGGGAGAGGGAGTTGATTATGGTAAGAGCAATGGTCTTTATCTTGATGTTTATATACCATACATTAGCAAATATTTCTTGGTTTATTGAGTCTTCTTGTTAGTGAATAGTTCTTGTCTATTGTAGAATCTGTGTGAAATATTAAATAAAATCATGTTTATTATGTGCAGTGATTTTTCCTATGTTCAATGTAGATAAATATTAAGTATTCCATTGCTGTGTCTCATTAATAATTATTAAAGGATAGGTGATATTGATACTGAACTTATTCCTTCACAGAGATTAAGGTAGGAATAAGTTCAGTATCAATATCACCTAAGACGAAGAAGAACTTAAGAAGACTTTTGTCTTCTTAAGATATCAAAGTTTTTCATTCTTAAAGGAGGGGTTATGCATGTGCTTACCTGGTAAATTTTTTTAATGAGAAGATAAAAGCTCTCAGAAAACTTTATTTCTGATTGTTCTAACATTTCTATTAAAAAATAATCCCCAGTTTACCTCCTAGAGCAAAGGAACAGAAAATATTTTATATAATTTACTAGTGAGTTTATTTTTATTTATTTTATTTTATTTTTTTTTGTATACACAGGCCATCAAGTACTACTCAAATATCTTTTTATACACTTTTCTTCTTTCTTTCTCTTCTAGACTTTTTCATCCTTTCTGAGTGTTTGACTCTTTTTTTTTTCCATTTTCTTCTATTAGTTCTCCTTTTTTACCTACAGAAACCTTCAAAAATTTTCTTGTTCTCGATCCAAAAAGCCTTTCTCTTAAATGCTGAAATTTTTTTTCTCTGCCTTCATTTATTTAGCAAAGCCACCTTAATATTTATAGCCCCAGAGATGACATAAAATCTGCTTCTTAAGCCTAGTCTGACTCATTCTCACCATAGAATTTTAATTGTCTTTTCCTTATTGTTACTTCCAGGTCTTCAATTTTATTATATATGTCTTCTTTTATTTTTTATCTGTTTAATACTTTTCTTGGACCATAAATCCTTCTTAAACCATTTAATAATTTAATATAATTAAATCTTAAATCATTCTTCTCTTTATCTTGAGTAAATTTTCCATACCAGTTATATTTATAGTTTCCATGCCATAATTCTACTAATTGGTTCTCCAAAATACTTAAATTGGTTTGTGACCTTAATTTAGTCATATTTTGTTTCTATTGCCTATTAAGTATATTTACTAGAATATTTCATCATTTCGGGTTTTTTAAAAGGATATCTGCAAGCCTGTTTTTTCAGAAACTTCTTTCAATTTGTTAATTTGGTTGATGAGCAATTGTTTTGATTCAGCAAAAAGAGCTAGACAATTAATCTTGACATTCATGTTTAAGGTAACAGCAATGGTCTTTATGCTGCTGTTTACATCATGTTTATTACATGCAATAATTTTTCCTATTTTCAATGTAGATAAATATTAATATGTTCATGAAATCATTTTTTAAATTAATTTTAGGTTATTAAAATATTTAATAAATTAAAATGTTTTCTTCTACTCCTTTTTTTTCTTTCTTAAACTTCAAAACCTTTAAAGGTGCCATTTCAGAGAAAAAATAAAATTATGATTCAATTTTGTTAAATATGATATTAAGGAATATTATAATTAAGAGAAATATATTTGTAGTGCATGTTGTTTAAATTGTGGACGACGGAGTCTAATACATTTTATAATCATATTAAGAGTTTAAGATAAATTGGTAACCTAATCCTAAATTCACTAGTTCACAGATAATAATTTTAAAATAATTTTATTCCTTATTCAAAGTTAAGTTGCCCTCTGTAGCCCTTGAAATTTTGTTAAACAACTCCTACACTTAAAGATGTGATTTTTCTAATTCTAACTCTAGATGTCATATTTTGCATTAAATAATTATACCCAGCAGTATATTCCTTTAGAATATATGATTAAATTCTCATATCTGCATGTTTAATTTAAAAATATAATTCAATAAATTATATATATATATATAATTTAAAAGGTGTATGCTTATTTATGTATTAATTGAATAATATAAATATCTTGGACAGTATAGCGCAGAAGCAATTAACTATATTCAAATTTAGGGTTACAGATGGACCCCATTCCCATATGTTTACCATTGCTTTATTAATTAAATACTAATAGCAAATTTTCATAGTGAAAAACAACTAAGTGTAGGTCAAATTTATTTATTCAGATAACCCTTACACCTTATTAATCAATTTTGCTATTAAACTTTCAAAATATTTTGTTTATCATTAGCAAATGTGTCTGTTGAATGTTACTGTAATTAAGCTTGCTCCATTAAAAAAAAAACAACAACAAAAAACTATTCTTATTATCATTTTATGTTACATAAAAGCCTCATTCTTATTAGTCTGATTTCAGTTTTCAATATACTTCTCAAATTTTTTAAAGGAATATGTTAGGTTTGTTATAAAAATAAAAACTATATCTTACAGTATCTTAATACAGTTGTATCTTAGCATTGTCACAAACTAAATGATTGACACACAAACTAGTTAGTCAAGCCCCTTACTTTTGAAATATGTAAACTAAATTTGATATTTTGACTTTGCTTTGCTAATTAATAGAAACATTTTCATTTGAACAGGTTAAGATGAAGAGGAGGTATTGAAGTAAGTTTGAAATTGTCACTAACTTTGATATTATTAGTTTTCCCCTATATTCTTCTTTAACGATTACTTTGTTATTATCCAACATTTATAATCTGTATCATTTTTTTAATAAAAATCATATATTAAGGAAAAAATTTAAGAATATAATTCTAATTGTTGGGGCTTATCGATTGGCCCTATTTATTAAGTATATTTCTTAAGTATATAAATCAAATTTGAAATTTTTATAGACCTAAACCAAATTAGGCTTTGTATTGCATACCCTTATGTAAACATCTGAATCCTATTTTTTCACTGAAATTAGAAGAGTGGGAGAAGTCATTTGAGGAAGACCAAATTGAATTATCAATTTTTAATTGTTATTTGTGATATATCTCTAATTGTTTTTTGTTTCTAGTAGGTAGGATCAATAAAAATTTTTAAATATCTATCATGAGAACAACCTCAATCCCTAAAATGAACTAATGAATTATATTTTGCTTTTGATTCTGGGAGAAAACAAACATCCTCATCCCTCGTAGCAAATGTAAGTCATCTTTTGGATGAGAGTATATGAAGGTGATGTGTCGCCTGAAATTTCCATCCCTGATCTTTAACTTCAAAACATAGACAAGGCCGTCATGCCTGGGAAATATTTTAATGATTTTTCCTGTCCTCCAGGATTCACTACAGGTAACAGGTTGTTATTCTAGAACCAGCCAGTCTTCTGAATTTAGACAAGCAAATATACTCGATATCCTCCAACCAAAGTGATCAGTATCAGTGATCAGGGGGTACCAAAAAGCTAACAGCTTTTTTTTTTTAAACTAGATTTATCAAATTCAAGATTTCAAAGAATAAATGTTTTAATCCTATTTAATACTTAACAAAACAATAATCCCTTTAGGGCATTCTCTAAGTTAGTTAAATACCATTCGACTTCTTAAAAAAAAAACCTCAGTTTAGTTATTTATTTCAAAGAAGAAAAAAGATAATGCTTTACAAAATTCTCGTAAGTTTAAGGCATTACAAAAAAAAAAAAAAATTGTAGATTTAAAAGGTCTGATACCTTAGAAGTCTTTTAAACCAACAAATTCAGGACTCAAGGCAGAGCCGAAAGAATCATCGACCCCTACCTAGAATTCTAGAAAGGAAAGTCAACTGTTGAAGAAGTCTTCATCTTGCAGAAAATTTTGTTTAAGGGTCTAAGCCTGTGCCTCTTGCCTGATATTAGTCATTAACTAACATACCCGTTTGAATAAAAAATTTTGGTGACAGGTTCATAAATTTAAGGTTCCTAACATTTCTAATTAGGTTCATTATATTAAGAGTTTAAATATTTCGGACGATAGAGCAAACTAATAAAAATAAAAATAAAATATACACACAGAAATTGCTTTATTAATGTATGTATTTTGAATTGTCCACAATTCTAGTTAGAACTATCATACCTTCTATTATCCGTCTTCATTGGTTTCTTCTGCAAACCATCTTCTGTTGGCCAACAGAAGATAGTTTGCAGAAACCAATGAAGACGGATAATAGAAGGTATGATAGTTCTATATTCATTGGTGGTGGAAATAACCTTTTAGATTATTTACCTAATTCTAGTTAGTTTCAGAAATAGTTTTTAAAAGTTTCATCATGAGGCGAATACATCATAGTAATTAGGATGATTTCATTCGAAAATTTTTTAAAAAAATACATTGATTACTTGGCAGCCGATATAGGCGTGAGTACATCTGTTTTAAAAAATGTCTACTGTATAGACAGAAATTAATATAATCAAGTTCGAAATTTTACTATAAGTTTTGGTTCCTTAAAACGAATACATGAAGCTAAGATGTTTATATTTTTATTTTTGTTTTAAGAGGCACAATATTAAACGGGACAAAAAATATGGTAATTGTGAGAGGACCGGAGTGGGGCAAAAGAAAAAAAAAAGAACTGTCGGCATCATAGCCTACGTATAAAAGCGTTCTCCTCGACCCTAAGAGTCAGCCGTAAAAAAGTAATATTGAATTAGCCCTATAACTTGGGCGGAGTAGGAGGGGTAGCTGGTAGCAACGACCTCAAGCTGCTGTCAGGAATGTTGAGGGGAGCAAGGGAAGGAGTTTCTTCCCAAAGAGATCATTTGACTGTGTGTTCCTGCAGGCGAGCATTGCAGTCTTGGTCTCTGGTAGTAGAGGGGCACGGGGTAGCTCGGGGTCACGCAATCCCCTGACGCAGCGGGTTCGAATACCGACCTGGACTACCTTTTTTCATTAAATATAAGCTCGTCCTGGATGCTTGGTATGGAATGGCAACCCCTTTCTCCATTACTTTTTCTGGTTGATAGTGAGGATAACTCATTAAAGAAAACAGATAGTTGACAATAAAACTAAATTCGAACACTTTGTTCTAATATTAAGGAAGATATTTTCGAATTTAATTTAGAGTATTGTTTGTATTCCTCTCTTTTAGTTTTTTTGTTAAAATTGGATAAACAATTTAAGGGTTTAGAGAAAGAACAAATCAATCATTAGCACAAAGTCCGTCACGCAGAAGCTGTGTAAGCAAGAATGCATCCTAGTAGATTTCCCATGTTTCATTAGAGATGGATATAAATAAGATTAAATACCAGAATTATATTTAAAGGACGGAATTAAATATCAGCTTTGAATGTAACTACGAGCCCTAAGCTTTACTTCAAATATACTGGGAAAGAAGCGTGAGGATAAGGTTCACACACTGTAGATAAATTCTTAAATTTCTTGCTTAAAATGTTAAAGAACATAAACGTAAGAAAATTACATTTTATACATATTAAGATCAATAAACTTTTTCGTAAATCAAGTTACAACGAATATACTGAATATACTACGAGTATAATTTTCAGTCTCACTCTGAACTCCTCCCTCCTTCCTTCTATCGTCTGATTTATACCAAAAATTAATACTTCCTAATGTTTAAATAAAAGATCAAATACAGTATTTTATTTTTGTTCTTAAAGTAATAGGGCCCGCTTAATACTCATAATTACACTCTTAAATATATTTATTAATATACGTTTTACAAAAAAAAAAAAAAATTATAGAATCTAAATTATGTAAAATTACATTTTACACTTAATTTATTCTTGGTACTTTGGTACCATGACGCAAATTTTGAAAAATTGCAAGGATCTTCGCCGATTCTACATTCGAGAAGCTAAGGGTCCGTAAAAAAGTATATATATTGTAAAGCCTGGGGAAATATGTAACGAGGGGGACATACTTGTACGGGAAGGAGTCAATTGAAGGATACCGACAGTTTCCATTCTTAGGGTTACGTACAACTTACTTCCACCTTAGAAATTAGACTTACTTAGAAATCGCTATTAGATTCTTCTAGACCTGTCTCGTTCTTTCCACGAAGTTACAAAACAGCTCGCCAGCGGCTCCGAGTCAGCGTTAAGTTAGTCTTAGACAGAGTCAGATACCGTGTCAGATGGCGTGTTTTAGAGCGTCGGGTTGGTCGTAGGCTTTGCCTAAACATTTAACTATTACCGGCATGGTAACAGTTAAATGTTAAGTGACAATAATTATGAAGTTATTTTGAGGCCTCTATGTAAATAGGCACGTTTAAATGATTTGTGCACATTTCACAATTAGCTGTAAGTAATTAACGCCAAGCCCATAACAAGATATTTTATTTGTCTATACGCACTATTGCGTCTGTAATTTTTAAAATAATGATACCTAATTCGGTATTTAAGTTTTATTTTTTATTTTTTTTTTTTTGCAGAGCATTTTATGAGTTCGTTAATGGCTTGATTAAATTGGAGGGAAGAGGGAATTCTATAGGGAGATCGAAATTTATAATCATAATATCTTTCATATTTAAGCTAAACCTGTGTAGGATTGGTGAAAAAAGGTTTTTTTTTTTTTATTTTTTCAATGTTATGATTTTAGATATAATTTTTAATTTGTATCTACATTAAGTCTTTCATATATCTTCCATTGAAAAAATTTAAACCAATCAATTTGGGAATAATGTTTTTCAATTTATCTTAGCATACTGAACAAGTAATGTTCTATAAACGTTCAGCTATTTAATGTCTTATATTAGACAGTTTGAAACTCCCTGAAATAGGTCCCTCAAGCTCAAAATCATGGCAGTTTCGTTATGCATACCCCTATCAGATGGACTGTTATTCAAATGTAACATCCTGATTGAAATTTCTTCGCGGTGCCTTACGATTTTCCCCGTTCCCCCCTTCACAGTACGCAGCGGCGTAGATAATGAACTTAGCTGGCGGCGTAATTGCCCCGTTCAGAGGGCTGATTGGGAATACCTGATTCAGGAGAAACGTGACGCTTCACGCATGCTCCCTCAGAAGAAAAAAGAGATTTCAAGACGCCGAAATGGCTCTTTTTTTTGTTAACGTTTTGCATTCTAAAGGGCCGTGCGACAAACTTTCAATTACCCCTGTCAATTTTCTTCTTTGACTATTTAATGCAATCGCTAGAAATAAATTTATTTTTCTACATTGCACATTGGGAAAAAGTACATAAAATGCTTTGGGTAGGTTGAGAGCACTCGACCATCACTTCTACGAGTTAGTCTAGAGCTATTCTTACTTGGACTTATCTTTTACTCTCATAATGTCAAAATGTTTCGGTTCGTATGAACAAATAACCCACTTACACTATGGTATTTACGTCAATCTTTAATATATCTTAGGGAATCTGCCAAGTTTTCGGATTTCCTGCTAGACGGATATTTTTATGACTGGAACTGCTATCAACAATGCATGAAAAATTTGTTTTTAGGGAATTGTTGCGTTTCAGAATAGTCAAAAATCTGTAGCATGTAAAATATGCAGCATTGATGCAGATTTACATCAATGTTAATTTTAACTAAAGAGTATTGTAAATCCAAAAATATGATACATCTTTTTCTCTATAAATTTTTTTTAACTTTTCAAATGCCAGGATCATTGTTGCTGACCACAATCCATATGTGCAATAGAGTTATTAATTCAAAATTATATATATAATAGTTTCCGAAAAATATTCTTTGTGTGTTCTTTTATTGTGAGTTCTATTATTTTTATATATCCTATTACGCAAACACTACATTCACACACACACACACACACATATTTATATTATTATTTGTATGTGTGTATATATTGCAGTAACAACACTACATTAACACAACAGCTAATCAGCATAATTAGCTCTAGCGTTTGCACTTTATTTTTCGATTTTGTCGCTCTGTATTTCTGATTTATTAAGTCGAAGAAAAGGTGAACTTGTCAAAGCTTGAAGTTAGGCAGTTAGGTGTGTTTTATGGAAAAATTACGTTATTTTCTATAAATAAAATCATTATCACTTAATATTCATATGCAAAAATGTAGTAGGACAACATTTTAGTTTATGGGGCTTTTATTTTTATTTTTTTTTTTTAATAATAGCGTAATGAGAGAGGGGGTGCTCTAAGTAGCCACGTTATCCTCCAGGACTCTAGGCAAGTTTTTATTTATTTATTAATGAACTCGAACCCTCTGCACCAAAGAGTCCTCTCAACTAAAACAATTCCTTTTCGGGTTTATTTGGATTATATTTGGCGGGAAACGTGTAATTTTCCATGGTTAGTCTTTTATTTTTTATTGACATTGCTGAAAGTTATAGTACGAACATAATTTAAGTTTAATTATCTGAAAGTACCCGAAGAAATTCACTTATTTTTTGTTACTTCACTGAGTTGGACTTTTTAATACGAGAAGAATTGAATTATGTTTAAATACAACGAACAATTCTTTCGCAGCTAGAAAGAAGTCATGAGAAGTAACTTCTCCAGATATATGGCGAGAGCTTTGTCAATGGAATCTCCCTGGAAGTGGCCCCCCACTTCCAGGGCCGTCCTTGCCCAGCCATCTGGATGTTGTGCAATGAGAAAGTCCGCTAGCACTCAGTCATGTCCCACCCCTAGCCATGCCTCCTGCCACGGTATGTAGCCACTCATTCATTGCTTCTTCTATATGCTTCATTCACTGCTTCTTCCACATGGCTCATTCACCGATTCCTCCGCACACCTGGATCTTATACCGGTTCGTCTATATGCTCTGTTCTGAGTTTCCTCTACCAACATCTGTCATTCACTATTACTCACATGTGCCATATTAGTCTTCTGCACACATAAGTCAATAATCAGTGAGTGCGGATATCCACTGGATTAACAACGTGTTGATGTAATTTTCTTATTTTCTATTATGTTCTTCATAATGTACACATATTTACAAACTTGTGTCTATCAATAGCAGATTTCCTGTGTTCATTAATTTTGGTACTATTGACACCAAAGTTTTCAAGGATTTTATATACACACACACACATATATATATATATATATATATATATAATTTAAAAGGTGTATGCTTATTTATGTATTAATTGAATAATATAAATATCTTGGACAGTATAGCGCAGAAGCAATTAACTATATTCAAATTTAGGGTTACAGATGGACCCCATTCCCATATGTTTACCATTGCTTTATTAATTAAATACTAATAGCAAATTTTCATAGTGAAAAACAACTAAGTGTAGGTCAAATTTATTTATTCAGATAACCCTTACACCTTATTAATCAATTTTGCTATTAAACTTTCAAAATATTTTGTTTATCATTAGCAAATGTGTCTGTTGAATGTTACTGTAATTAAGCTTGCTCCATTAAAAAAAAAACAACAACAAAAAACTATTCTTATTATCATTTTATGTTACATAAAAGCCTCATTCTTATTAGTCTGATTTCAGTTTTCAATATACTTCTCAAATTTTTTAAAGGAATATGTTAGGTTTGTTATAAAAATAAAAACTATATCTTACAGTATCTTAATACAGTTGTATCTTAGCATTGTCACAAACTAAATGATTGACACACAAACTAGTTAGTCAAGCCCCTTACTTTTGAAATATGTAAACTAAATTTGATATTTTGACTTTGCTTTGCTAATTAATAGAAACATTTTCATTTGAACAGGTTAAGATGAAGAGGAGGTATTGAAGTAAGTTTGAAATTGTCACTAACTTTGATATTATTAGTTTTCCCCTATATTCTTCTTTAACGATTACTTTGTTATTATCCAACATTTATAATCTGTATCATTTTTTTAATAAAAATCATATATTAAGGAAAAAATTTAAGAATATAATTCTAATTGTTGGGGCTTATCGATTGGCCCTATTTATTAAGTATATTTCTTAAGTATATAAATCAAATTTGAAATTTTTATAGACCTAAACCAAATTAGGCTTTGTATTGCATACCCTTATGTAAACATCTGAATCCTATTTTTTCACTGAAATTAGAAGAGTGGGAGAAGTCATTTGAGGAAGACCAAATTGAATTATCAATTTTTAATTGTTATTTGTGATATATCTCTAATTGTTTTTTGTTTCTAGTAGGTAGGATCAATAAAAATTTTTAAATATCTATCATGAGAACAACCTCAATCCCTAAAATGAACTAATGAATTATATTTTGCTTTTGATTCTGGGAGAAAACAAACATCCTCATCCCTCGTAGCAAATGTAAGTCATCTTTTGGATGAGAGTATATGAAGGTGATGTGTCGCCTGAAATTTCCATCCCTGATCTTTAACTTCAAAACATAGACAAGGCCGTCATGCCTGGGAAATATTTTAATGATTTTTCCTNAATTAAAAATAATTAAAAATTAAATTTCCCCCCTATAAACTAATATAAACTTCACCGTTATAATTATAAATAAGGGAATTATAATTTGTATATCGTTTGTTGTCCTTTATATTCATGGGGATGGCTACTGCAGAGAATTATTAAAGAATTCTTTAGGGAGCATGTCAGGAGTTTTTCTACAGGTTTCTCATAAGCATGAATTTACATAAGACAGGTATTTCAGTAATGCGATCCTTACTAGATCGAACGTTAGTTTTTATGCTATTAGCAGTTACGCAAAGTGACGGGGCACAGTAGCTTGGGAAACTACTGTGAGATAATGACGATAGGGGTAACTGATTACTTGGAAAGTGATAAAGAAGAACTAGCAACCTCTATGGTAGTAATTCAGAGGGGGCAAGATTTTTTTTTGTTTATAAATAAATAAGTAAATAACGGATTCATAGCTTTATCTGTTCTTCTAGGTTCCTTGATGTCATCAAGGCAGATTTTTTTTTATTTATGAAAATATGCCTATATATATATATA
>KZ806913.1:515905-535329 GCA_000696205.2 Oncopeltus fasciatus | reverse complement strand
TTCCAATGTCGATATTGTGAAATATATATATATAATCAATCAATCAATAAGTCTAAATTCAAGATCATGAAGAAAAACAATCAATAAATTGTGTATTTTATTCACTCCGAAATTTCAGACTCGTTAAAAGTCCATCTGTGAATTTCGGGGTTGAATTTATTTATTTTTAGTGAATGGAAAAATTATAAAATACTTATATAATATCAAAGAACGATATGTTCATATTATATAAATTGATAAATATTATAAAGCAACAACTAATGCGAGGTACGTCCAGAAAGTAAGTTCCGTTCCAATTTATCTCTATTGCAGCGCTGCGATCGCAGTTCCGCACATGCGCGGTAGACGCTCTGTATCAAGTAGAAGAACTGTGCGCCATTTGGAGATCACTTTCTACGACGCAAGCTTTGTTGTACTTGTTTACAATTTCAGGGTTGAATAAATATCCCGTCGCTAGTGAAATCAAATCTGTGATTCGTTTTCTGAATCCTAGGAAAATGGAAAGCTGTCAAATGGTGTTTTTCTTCACGGCAACGCACGACCACACACTGCAATTGTGACGAAAAACCTCCTACAGGGATTTGGCTGGGACGTGTTTGACCATCTTCCGAACAGCCCTGACCTCGCTCCCAGCGACTTTCATCTCTTCTTACATTTCAAGTCTTTCCTTGGCGGTCAACACTTCAACAATGACGAAGAGCTGAAAGAAAATGTTTCCAACTGGTTGAAGACACAGGCGGCAACCTTCTATGAAGAAGGTATACAAAAACTTGTTCCACGCTACGACAAATGCTCTGCCAAAATTTTCACTGTTGTGTGGAAAAGTAGTAGTCGAATTTTTTGCAATAAAATATTTTTCTGTATCTGAACGCAATTTAATTTTATTACATAACGGAACTTACTTTCTGGACGTATCTCGTACCTTGTCTTTACAAATGAATTTAAATTAAATGAAGTACAGCTTGTTCAAAACCGTGTTGACAAGCCATTTTTTCCATTACCTTAAAAGACTTCAAATCTCAGTGGTTGTATTAAAACTATTCATGGTAAACCCTGGACTGGTGATCAGTCCGAAACTTGCAAAATAATAAAAACATTTTTGAGAATTAGAATAATTGCATTCTCATGATCATTAAAGGAATTCATCAGTCCACCAAAGTAAAGTTATAGAAACAAAATTGAATTGGATGTATGATACATTAATTTTATTATAAATCTATTTAATCATATATTTAATAAAAGTTGCAATGAAGGTCTATTTAAATATTCAGTTTAATATTAATGATATTAATTTATTAATATAAAAAAAGTTTAAAACTCTTTTAAAACTTTTTTCTATTTAACTGGAATAAAGAGTAATTGATGTCAAAATTTTATAAATTCTCAAGTAAATGCCTAATAAATTAATCTAAATGAATTGCCGTACGAAAAAACAAACAACATAATTACATTTTGTCGAAATGTCGGCAAATTACATGCCGAAAAATGCCTTGTATGCATTTGGAACGGTGACATGCAAGGGTAGGATTTTTTGAGAATAATTCGCCTAAAATACACTTGGAATTGAGAGATTAGAAATCCCTATTTCCTACATTGGCTTATTCTGGAGGAAAGGTAAAACAAATCACTAGAAAGACAAGCTCACAAAGGAATAAACTAGGCCTGTAATTGCTACTATGTTAACGGGACTTGTTTATTTCTTTGCTCATGGAGTCGTTTCTTTCCTTTTTTTTCTCTCTTGAGGAAGGTGGAATTCTAATTCATCTAGCAGTTTCGCTTATTACTTTCACTATTTCACTTATGAGGAAAATGCAGTGGAGAAAGTATTCCTCCTGCAATAATTAGAATTTAAGATTTCAATGAAATCACATGCACATTCAGTTTCATTAGTGGACCACTACACACCTGGAGCCCATATGTTGTACAACATGGCGTTTGTAAAATTTCCATTTTAGTTCTGAATGATAATAGCAGTTATGTTGCTGACAGTGTCATATAGTATTATTTATGAGCTTAATAAATCTCTCTGTCTCAAGATCCTTAATTAGTAAGAATTAATTTGGGAAAACCAAATTAAGTAGAAAGCTTAAATGGATAATAATTGACTTCTTTAACGGTGTTAGAAGTGAATTCAGATCCTTCGTCAGTAAGAATTCTGTCTCGCTCCTGGGTCAGCCTTACTTCCTAACATGCGGGGCTGTCGTGGCTGTTGTCTCAACAACCCTTGCACTCCGGAGAGATTCACCAATCTTATTACGACTAAATGCTTAGTGATCCTAATCATTAGATTACGACTAAATGAGTGAAAGTGCTCCCAATCATTATATTTGGTGAATCAAGCAAACCCTTCCTCCACTCCAAGTAAATTTGCAAGTTAACGTATAACTTGTTTCTTGAAAGGAAGATATAGCTGCCAACCTATGTTATTTTGCCCTCCAAAGACATCTCAAAAGCGGTATTTTGTCAGGAGCATCAAAGGTGATAATTAACCAGACCATAATCAGACCAGTTCTCACTTATACATCTGAGACTTAAGCGGTCACTGCAGCACAGCAGCTCGTCTTCGTAAGGTGTGAGCGAAGATACTCCGTCGAGTATTGGGTATATATATCTCGAGCTGTGAACCATAGCCAGTTTCGATGACCTTACATTTTTCCCTCTTGGTCCTTCTTTATTTGCAAGATCAAATTTATCATTTCATCCTATTTTGCGTCCTTTTTTATTGAGAAACAGAAAATTTGCTTCGGTCAAGCAGATCCTATTTGACGGCAATACTTCATTTTGGTAGCTTTTGGTCGTTTGCTTGTGGCTGTTGAACTCTTCTTACGAAGCCTTCCTGGATCACTAAAACATTTTATGAATAATAGGGGATAAAGAAAAACGAAAGTGTATAATACGGTCGTGAGAAGCAAACGGTCGGAATACAAGTCCACCGGTTGGAATTCCTCTAGCTCTTAGAGTAAGAGTTACGCAAACGTCGGTAATGGGTCTTTGTCACAAGTTCCTTAATCTGAAGGTGGGGGAGTGATAGAGGGAGTTTGAAAAAGAAACCGATAGCGAGGAGTTCGGTTTTTTTTAATTTGAGGTGGGGTAGGGGGCGAGTTTCTGACGAAGGGAAGGTTACATAGTTCCGGCCTATTGTTACAGAGGGTTGTTGGGGCGTGTGCCTCTCGAGGAACGATCGTCTTACACTTCCATTTGCTAGAGAAAGGCTCTCATTATCTCTCCCAAATGGGCTTTTTTTCCTTGGACTTCCAATGTCGATATTGTGAAAGTCCTCTTACTTAGTGACGCCCAACTTATAACTCGCGGAACAGCGGTTTTCTTACTTATTTTTTAGAACTTTTTTGTTATTTTTTTAAAAAACCATTTCTCTTGTTTTTATATGTATGTAAGCTATTTACTTTTTATTTTCTTCTTAGTATTATGGGTAACTAGATGAGCTGGAGAAACCGATTGGTTCAAGAGATTTTTTTAATATAAGCAAAACAAACAAAAAAAAAAAAAAGTGATTGCACTTAGCCCATAAGTAAGAAAAAGGAGAATCACTGATGTTACGAGACTTTTATCGTTGTTTTTCTTGTGTTTACAGTCATACCATACCCGAAAATTAAATCACCATATTACTGGTTCATTTGTGTATATTCTTCGCAAGAATTTTCCAACATGAGACTTTCTATTAGTTCTAAGAAAATATAAATTTTCAAAGAATTTACAATTATATAACTTTCACATACCTAATATATTACCTTTAATGAAAGAGTAAAAACATTGTGATGAAATAGTTTTATATGTGATGTAGACTGGCAATTGTTAAAAATGTGTATCTAGTAAATATTTTTAACGAATTCTGAAGTTTTTACTACTATGTCAGACTACTATACACACACACACACACACACCCGTGCGCGCGCGCGCATTTATCCGGTTTTCCGAATTGAATCTTTTATTTTGCTTTTTAATGTAAAAGGAAAGACTCATTTGTTTTTTTAAAAATCAAAATCGAACCAATAGAAATGGAGATTTACCGGAATGTCAGGTGCAGCTAAGAAAAAGTTGTTTCACTGTAGCTAAGATCAATGAATCTCAGTACTGGATTATTTAATGATTAAAGAAATATTTTAAAATTTTCTCAGCGAAATTGAATAATTAGAAGTAGGTTTAAATAAAAATTTGATGTTTTCTTATTTAAATTTAGTGTGTTGCTTTAAATGCAAAAACATTATTATTGAGAAAATTTAGTGCAATAGAAGTTCCATTTACATATGGAGTTCATTCAAAAGTAGCCACTTTCTACAATATTGAGTAATTAGCTTAGTTTCTATCTGACGGGCTTTTATTATATGTCGCTTATGAGACATATATTTATGCCTATTGTTTGTATAACTGAATATAACTAAGATACTAACATACATTCCTTCTCTACGCCACAGATAATAGCATATTCATCAAAATTTGATCTAATCATGGAACCAATTAAAAGTGTAACGCGATTTCCATGGTGATTGCTCCAGATTCCAGCCTGCTTCCCATACGACAGGGAGCGATGGAAGACCACGCTGTCCGAAACGGCTTCCGTGTGCCATGATTGGCTCATACTTCCTCTAGTTACGTGCGCCTATTTACATTTCAGATGGGGTTCTCGCCGTATCTTCGAGGAAGCCTTTTTCGGAATAGTTTTGACGGTAGGCCTCTTCTGCGAGGTGTGTCGCGCTAGGATAGGTTTCACGGCGAATAGTCCGGCACCACCTTTCAGCTTTCCCTCTTCATCTTCGCATTCCTCGACAATCATTAATTCGCTAAATTAGGTGGCCATTTTCACCAATCAGATGAAATGTGAAGTGTAAAAACTTTCCTATTTATTTATGTGTTAAAAGCAATCTGATTTATCTCGGCTATGGAATTCAAGTAAATATATATTACATAATCACTATTTAAGATGAAGAATTTGTTAGGGTTCGGTCAAGGTTGATTAAAAAAATACAATTCAAAAAGAAAACATTTTTTATTATCTGTCGACGTTTCGGCTTACATTGTAAGCTATCTTGAGGGCTATCATGAAGGCGAGAGGTGGTACAACGTCCCCTTTTGACTTCATGATTGCTTACTATGTAAGATAAAAACTTTTTTTTTAATTGTATTTTTTTTCAACAACCTTGACCGAACCCCACATTCTCTACCAATAATCACCGCGATCTAGAATCTTCCAATTGAAATTACACAATCACTTATTCTTATTTATCAGTTTCCCTCAATCATTCTACTACTCCTTTACTTAGACGATCTTTAAAATCAAAGTTTTGCTAGGGAAATGGCAGATGAATGACAGACGATCTGTAGATGAGTGGTTTCATCTGTAAAATCTTGCAGGAGTTCAACTCCCATCTAGGGGAGTATTAAACTTCACTTTCATATAAAAATATATATAAATTCCAAAAGCTAACGGTTAAGCCTAAAGTATCAGATGAACAATGACCCCTCGTCCAGAATGAGGTCCGTAGATTAATTTGACATTCGTTAGAGAATCATATGGCATATGTACATTATGGAGACTTTTCTCATGCATGACCTCTGGAATATATTGAGAAAGTATAAGACAGGGACATAACCTGCTAGGACATACAATATTTTACCATTCGTAATGTAACAATTAATTAATATACAATTAATAAAGCTTAAACCTGCGGGAGGAGTCCTTACATTTATTGCTTTTCAAGTTTGTGCCTTCAAGGCCAGAGTTTTAAGGAGCAATATCGTAGCTAAGGCATAAAGTCACAAATCCTCAGTCTATTCTAGCGAATTCCAAACATCCGAAGATGGTATCAGTATAACAATAACGAAAATAAGTAGGACAGTTTTAATACGAAATATTTGTATTTATTTATTTTACTTTATTTTGGATTCCTGTCCAATTCTATCTCACAAACAAAAAAATTAGAAATTACCTAAAATTAAATATATATGCGTGTC
Organism: Oncopeltus fasciatus; assembly: GCA_000696205.2. Classification (NCBI taxonomy): domain Eukaryota; kingdom Metazoa; phylum Arthropoda; class Insecta; order Hemiptera; family Lygaeidae; genus Oncopeltus; species Oncopeltus fasciatus. The sequence continues at coordinate 529,359 of KZ806913.1, read as the reverse complement.
AGATAACACCATTTCTACGTATAATTTAAATAAATGAAGAAAATCTTAGTCTGATAATTAGAAAAATAAAACCAAAAGAAACAGTTTTTTACCAGCTATTTTGTGAACGACTTAAAAATGTTTCTTTGATAAAACAGGCATATAATATTTAGTTTTGCGCAATGAAACTCTACACAATTTTAATAATAATAATATTTCAAAAATTTCAAAAAGTAATGATATTTAAATAGGAGGGGGTATCTGGAAACAAGTTTTAATTAAAATCTATGACAGTTGACTATTTCACAAAAAAAAATTAATTTTTTTTATTATTAACTTTGTTGTTACAAATTAAGCTAAAATTGTAATAATGTGATGTGTAAAATTGATTGTATTGTGATGTTTTTGCAGTTGATGTTGGTGCTGGCATTGCTGGCAGGACTGGCCGACTGCTACGATCCGGAAGACAAGCTCCTGGACACAGTTCTTCCGCAGGGCTCAAACTTCGAGCCCTTCTACCCGAGGAAGGCCTATGGGCTTGAGAACGGGGACTCGAGACCCGCCCATGGCCATGGCACCTTCTACCAGCACAGGCATCCCGCGCTAGTGGATGCCGCAAATGCCCCAGCCTACGGATTCCGCTTCGATGGGAAGAGGAGATTCAATTTCGATTGATCCACTAACCACCAGAAGCCCAACCATTGACCCAACGACCATCTAATCATCGACACTTTAGAAATATAGCTGTTCCTATGTCCAATACATTTTATATACAATTTACAATTATCTACGAGGAAATGTTTCCTGAGCAATACCTATTGGTGTTAACCTGAAATCTGAGCTTACATTTCTATAGCCTTAAAGTCAAAAATCATCAAAAGCTAACAAAGTATTATATAAAGTTATAAAATGCTATTTTAAACTGTGTGATTAAGTTATATCACATGTAAATATTTTAAATCCAAAATAACATATTAAAAACTACAAAATTATTATAGGTACTCAGGAACTCACACATTTTTTATTTTTGAATTTTTAATTTTCGTGCTAAATCAATATACTAATTCTACTCATCAACAAGAAATTTAAGTCGAGAATGTTACTTAATGCATTATAATAAAGATTGTTCTTTAGCAAATTTAATAACATAACAATAAAAGTATTTATTATACCGTGTGGATAAAACATACATATACATATATATATATATTTCTGAACAATAATGTACAATGACTAGCTTGACAAAATAAAAAATTTATTTTTTACAAAATGATTGTTTTTTAATCATCCAAATATACCAGTTTTTTAAATAAATAATAATTAGACTATCTAAAAATGATTTTTTAAGATGAAAATAACATGTTATTAAAACTTTTCAGTTGCTTTCAGAGAACGAGACACGTTTTAACTTCTTTAAAATATATCTTTGCACGTTTACCTCTGTCTGACAAGGGGGAAAAGAGCAGATTTCGGTGTGAAGTTCCTTTCATGAATCTCGACTTCTGAGGCGGGTCTTAGTGATTTTTCACGGGTAATCAAATGAAAAGTCGCCTGGGACGAATCCTGCTGAATAAGATCGGAGACGAAGAGTTTTCAACACGTGGAGGGGTGAGTCCACGAGGTGTGCGCTAGCGAAAGGCAGGGTCAGCGACAATTAGGATTGGAGCAGAGAGGTACTTTCCAGTTAGTCGTGCAGACAGAGAGCAAGGCGGCCGGCTTTGGTCATGCTTGAAATAATTGTACAGGGGTTTATACGTAAATAATTCAGCCGCACTGTCCCGCCCGCAGAAGCCCATGAACTTTTTCAATGAAATGTCAAGGTTTACAAAATGCCATGTAGTTGTTTACAACCGGCCAAACCCAATCGATTGTTTACAACATGCCGGTCAACCGTTTGAGTACATAGGTTTTTGTAAGATTATTCCCTCGCTTCCGAAAGGCGGTCTGCTGTTGGCACAATGTTGAGCAATTAGTGAGCAAAATTGGAGTCGGTTTTCACTTTCGTTTCAATCTACTCTGATACTGACATAGATATTTATGTTAATGTAAATATAAATTTAACAAACTAACGAAAAACTTATATTTAAAGTCCTGAGAAAACATTTGATTTAACAATTTTTTTTTAAGTCCCTAATATGTGCTATCAGAAAATCCTTACTAAATAAATATGCTAGTAAAATACATTTTAAATATTTTACGCTCAATAATGTTTTTAATGAGATTGTAATAAGAAAAAAAATATATTAAGAGTTTTTTAACTTTTACTTCCTGAAATCCCATGTTAATAAATAATAAAAAATAATAAATGGACTCCCCGTTACATATTTCAGTAAATTATGTATTAATACGACTACTCGCGAATATTAGTTAACATTCTAAATTTAGTTCTACAGATTAAAGAAAAAAAAAAAAAAGGAGGGTGCCAATCAACCCTCCTTAAGGTTATTATATATATCCTCGTCATTATTTAAGAGTCATAAAAAAAAAAATATGAGAAATAAACGCAAGAAAATTACATTTTCCATCTAAGGATTTTTTGTAAATAATAATCAGGAAGATATTACTGATTTAAAATTTTGGTTTTCCTCTACACTACCCTTTCAGTGGGACTTAATACTACTTTAGTTTTATATCAGGAAAATTCAGATCTGGAGAGTAAGGCAAATGATAGAGTTTTACTGCTGACGCAGTTTTTCGCCGAGTTTGATGAAAAGAGTGGCGATCTAGCGACCGAAGTATTCATATTGTCAGAACGACAAACAAAACTTCAAAATAAAATGTTAATGGTCTGTTTGGTTTATTGGGAAAATTAAATACTGAGAGTGGGAATAGAACATAAAAAACTATCTGTCCCAGCCAGGAATCGAACCTGGATCTCCTGCTATCCGGGCCGGTGTACTTGCCAGTTATACTACCAGGACGTGTTAGTTGTCTTATTCAATTCCCTCTACACTAGCAAGAGTCTAACCCATGAGAAAGGCGAGAACCTCGTCTTGTACTCAAGGGAGCTGACATTGTCATACATTTTGTAGACTCTCGTCATTTACTTTATTTAATTTTTTCTTTGTAAATATTTAATTTGGTTGTGGTATTTTATCCCACGTAAATTTCAAACAATTAATGAGAGGGAATAGAATATTAAAAACTATCTGTCCCAGCCAGGAATCGAACCTGGATCTCCTGCTATCCGGGCCGGTGTTTTTATATTCTATTCCCTCTCATTAATTGTTTGAAATTTACGTGGGATAAAATACCACAACCAAATTAAATATTTACTGAGAGTGGAGGTTCTCCAGAAACCTAATTTGTAATGTAAATCTTTATTTCAATATTTTATCTATTAACTATTATGTAATTGCTGATCAAAATGCCAAACATAAAATTAGGCTAATTATAAACTAATAGGAAAATAATTGGACTCAATATTTTTCCAAAATTATAGATAAAGTAAATAATTAATTTTAATACATTTTTATTAAATTATTCATTTTTTTTCATAAATTATTTTATTCGTATTTAGTAAACAAAATCTTGACAAAATCTTTTTGATGGGATAGGACACAAGCCAGCCACCCTTCCCTCCGACCCTCGTATTAGTCTAAAACAAACACGACCTCCTACTGCATACCTCGCTGGCGACATACTTCTCGAGTCCCCCGTCCAACCGTTATCTCTCACGCGTCTGAGAAACAGCTCCTCAACCGCTGGTTCGCTCGGACTTCTGATAACTTATTGCCGCAACTATTATAAGAATAGTGAGCCGGAAATGTAAATACATTTAGTATTTTGGTTAAGCTAAAGTGATGCCAAACCGGGTTAAATAAGTGGGCAAAATAGAAAGCGAGGCGGCTAAGCTTATTAATCTTATGTTTTTTCCCTAAGAGCAAACTAAGAATTCTCTGAGGCTTTACAAACAGAAGCACAGAAGAAAAAAAACTGCACTGGGAACACTGAACCTGGGATCTTGATTTTGGGATTTTGGTCTGTGATTTGTTCTATCTAAATGATAAAATATTTTCTTGGGCACTAAGAAACCATTATCCGTACCTATCAGGTCTGTTCCATTTTCCGTTAATATTAATATTTGAGCGGCTAGTGAAAAGTGAGCATTATTTTAAAGCAAAATACATTATTATTTTTATTTATCCATTATTAGAAGAGTTAGGAAATGCTGCATAAAGACAAGAAAACGTCGAAAGTTATTCAACAACTTTTATAATGAATAATGAAATCACAAAAAGATTTTACGTCAGATTTTAAACATTCAAAAAAATATACCATAATCTAAGATTTGAGAGTGGTGTCATTGGTCACCTTCTCTCCTCATGTGATTGATATTGTATGTCATTTTTTTTCTCTCTAATTCATTGTGGTGATCAAATTACAAAATTTTTTAATTTAACAGAATGTAATAAATAGAGTTTAAAAAAAAAAAAAAGTATTCAAAGGTTTATATTTAAAAAAAAAAAAAAAAGGTTCGGTCAAGGTAGATCCAAAAAACATACCATAGTGTTCGAATTTGCAGTGTTTTTCTAATTATAATATTTATAGAAAAATGCCCCAGTATTTAGGTTTTTTTTTATCGATAATTCTCTCATCTAACTTACTCCACGTTAGTTCTAGTAAGAAGAAGAAAATTATTGAGAAATTATACAAATGAAAAAAAAAAATACTGGGGGCAGGAATACATGTAGACAGCTTCTTATCGTTTAGTTACTCGAATCAGAATCAGATACAACTAGATCGTTATCCCTGTTGAAATTTGTCGACAACAAAACTTCCGAAAAGTACAAATTTCTTCATACACGTGAGGGATTCAAGCACGTGGAGGTAACACGTTGGTTATTGCAATCCGATGACATTCCATGTGAAAAGTAATGGCCGCATTTCAAATAGTAAGGTAGGATGACGTAATACAATATGTGATAATTTTTATTTGAAATGTACATGAGTATCTAAAACACATTACCCACACACACACACGCCCCTACACACACACACGCACACACACACCAATCACGATATATTTTATTATTAAATGGTGAGTTTTTCGTCTTGGAGTTTGATATTAGAGAATTTGTTGGGGTTTGGTATCCAAAAAAAAAAAAAAAATACAATTTTTAAAGAAAGTGTCTGCCGATGTTTCGACTTACATTGTAAGCCATCTTCAGGGCTATCATGAACGCAAGAGGAGACGTGTTGTCACCTAGATCAAATGTTCATGGCTGATCATAGAGTCATGAAATTACTGGAAGCACCAACGTTGGCAGATAATACCATTTTTTTTTTTTTTTTGGTCCAACCTTGACCGAACCCCCCCAACAAACTCTCTACTAGGTATATTTTGTTATTTTCTGATGTCTCTGAGTACCAGATCCTCTCAGCCGAAGGTACATAGGCTTAAACAAATCATGCTGGAGGACGCCGAGCTCATTACAGACCCTTCTCACAGATTACTTCCATTACAGGAAGGAGCCATGATGGACGGCACTAAGAAGAAGGGGAAAATAAAATAAAGCCAAAATGTTCCTTTTAAGGATAGACCATCTTTTTGTACAGAGCCGCTGCTGTTACCTTCTCTCCCACAACCCAATCCTAAACAACCATCCCACGGTTCTTTGTTCTTAACTTTATTCTTTGCATTCTACACTTTTCAGTATTAAATTAAAAAAATGTGATCGGGATAAATTTCTACTTCGATTATTTCGGCATTTCAAATATATATTGGACTTGTATGTACATGATTTAATCTTCAGTCAGCAAAAAATTTGTTTTTATTAATTGTAATTTATTCTTGAACTTTAGAGGTTTACAATTATGAACCCAGATTACGATTCTTAAGAAATAAATAGAACCTGGAGGACCATCCGAGCTTGGGACGAGACAAACATGAAGCTCTCGGACTGGATGCTGGACTGATATAAATAAATTGCACAAGAAATGATAGGAGTGGGTTATACATAATAGCTATAGAGTAAGTAAAATAAAAGGTGTAATGGGTGTGTGTGTGTGTGATTTGTGTACCACCATAATAGTAATTGCTAAATAGAATTGATGAAGACTATAATAATTATTTTGAAAATAGCATAAATTCTGTAAAACTAAATAACTTTAGAGGATGCAAAATGTATGTGTTGAACAAGAGCAATTCTAAAGTTATTTAAAATTTAATGAAGTACAATGAAAGTTTTCAAAGACTTTGGAACAATTTTGTTTATGTACTATACAGATGAAATTGCGTTTCGTTTAAACAACAATTATAGCTCATAGTAAGGTATTTTTTTATATTTTAGAATATGAAGTAAGTACAGGTCTGCTAAAAGTATAAAGTCACTTCATAAATTATTTGTATCATTCCAATGTAGTGTCATGAGTTTAGTACCGTTCATAAAAAACATTTCGGCCATAGAAACGTTTGCTACTTTAAATCGAACTTGAGGTTACAGTTACGACTTTTAATTCTTCTATATCAATTTTCTTTAGCAATAAGAAAAACTTATTATAGCTTCTAGAGAGCTAAATATAAATTTCGATTTAGGTAAATCCTTACTCTTGACATTTCAGTAATTGTAGAATGACATAATGTTTGATTGTAAAATGTCTAATTGGACCATGATATTTATTATGAGTGTTTCCACTGCAGTATCTGCAGATACAGCACAAGTACTGTGAAACTCGACACGACTTAATGAAGTCTTGAACGAAAAGGGAATCGGAGACGTCGGTCTCTTTTTTCCAATAATACCTTAGAGCAGCTTTCCTCAGCTCAACCAATCTAAGAATATAATCCTTGGATGAAATATTAATGAGTTTTATTTTTAGTCTTTCTTTTTCTAGTATACATAAATCTTATATACATTTCTTTATAGATAGGATGAGTCGACTTAATATACGAGAGCTACTGCTGCTATTTAATTCTGAGAATATTATTTTGTATTTGTTTTTTTTAAAAGATTATTATTATTGTTTTTAATAAAGAGTATATTTTTCCAGTAGAGGATTAGAGGATAGAGGAGGATAGAGGATAGAGGATTAGGGACTGCTATAGAGGAGGATAGAGGATAGAGGATAGAGGATGGTAGAGGATAGAGGATTGCTATAGAGGAGTGTTATAGAGGATTGCTATAGAGGATTGCTATAGGGACTGCTATAGAGGATTGCTATAGAGGATAGAGGATTGCTATAGAGGATCTTAGGGACTGCTATAGAGGATTGCTATAGAGGACTGCTATAGAGGATTGCTATAGAGGATTGCTATAGAGGATTGCTATAGAGGACTGCTATAGGGACTGCTATAGAGGACTGCTATAGAGGATTGGTATAGAGGACTGTTATAGAGGATGAGGGCAGCATATCATCTCAATAGTCAGCCTACATCGGCCATTATCTACGACGCAATTGGATTATGTAAAATAATTTCTTACATTCATATAAGTAGAAATGTTTTAATAAATACAATCAAAGGTATTATTAAACGAAATTAATAGTCATAAATTAATTTAAATTGATATTCATAATTAAACGTAAGAATAACCTGTGAACTAAGATATATATTGTTCATGATTTTCTTTCTTAGTGTTTGAGCTTTGAAATTAGCTTTTGAAAGTCATGGAGTAGTAATTAGAACGTTAGTCTACCTCGAAAGTCTACTTATTTTAGCCTAGAACGTTAGTTTAACGGAGTATTTATTTTTTAATTTATTTTATTGTTAGCCTCTCTGTCAACCACTTAGGGTCATGAAGATTTATTTATTTGTAGATAAAAGCTTGACCTGGACGGGATTTGAACCCGGAACGCCAGGATTGCGAGACCCAAACAAGTCCCAAGTGCTAGCTACCCGGGCGCCCTTCTGAAGGTGGAATCCCGACTGATCGCCTGATACCCTCAGTGCAGGGCCGAAGGGCTGACGGAGGTGGGGATGAAGATATAAAGGGCTCGTAGTCTCCGCCTAGGTCAGTTACCTTCGAATCTTTGTCAGAATGATCCCAGCATCCATCGCAACTCTTGTAAGTACTCGACGTTTTCAGTGTCACTCACAGATAGAATGCTTCTTTTCAATTTAGAGCCACTTGCTAAATTCCTAAATCTAAAATAAATAAATAAATTGGAATTTTCACGTAGCACTTTTCAGCTCAGAGTTAAGATTTTTTAGTGTGTGTAAATCTAGTGAAATCCCTTGCCAAGATTACAAGAAATCCAAAAATTGTTAAAATCGGGTTTACGTTAATTAATCTATTAAATTTTTGAGACAGATTGTATATTATGTCTAAGATTTTCCATGGATCTTCGCCCATTTTTATAGATTAACTACATTAGCTTCATTTCTATCAGTAATAGTTTTCAGTTTAAAAAATAAAATAAGGAGAGACTAATTCGTTGTCACAGACCAGCGATATTTCTATGTGATGTAAATAATCACATATAACCAGTTAGGGCTATTGGAAAGAGACTATTTGTAGGAAGCTACTATATTTTTTATTAGAATTTTATGATAACTTTTGCCAAAAGATTATTTTGACTATCTCTTATATCATAGTTCAGAAGCATATAAAACTATATTGCATTAAAAATAATCTTTCTTCTGGCTAATGCTGTGTTCATTTTGTTGAAAATTACTTTTCAAAATAAACTTATGAGCAATTTCAGTAATTGCCCCATATCTAAAAAAATCGACATTTTTTTCCCCTTACTATTAAAAATACCAAAAGTAATTAAACCAAATTTAGATAATAGTCAATAAAAATAATTATAAACAACTTATCAAATTTTTTTAGAATTTTCTCTAAGCTTGGAAGTTAGATTTAAAAAAAAATACTTAAATTAACAAAATTTCATACCTGCTAAAGAAGTTATTCAAACTGGTGGAGAAACAATTTGAAAATTCTAAGTAGTGTTGCGTAGTTTCAAAGGTATGGCATTGGGGAAAATAAGAGGACGCTAACTATAACAATGAATATGAATACTGAAGACTAGTGTTATCTTTCAAACTCAAGATGAAAATAATTAATGCAAGGGAATATAATATAAAATCTAAACTGTCTCAGCCAGGACTCGAACCAGTAGCTCCTGCTATCCGGGCAAGCTCGTTGGCCATTTACGCCACAGAGACTAGCCAGTTAAGTTATTAAATTCCCAGCAATTGTTTAAAATTCACCTGGTATAAAATGCCACAATAAAAATAATTTTTATCAAGATGAAAATGATTCCCTTCTGAAATCCTCTAAAATAGGAAGGTAGCATAGTGGTTGTCTATGGCGGCACAGCCTTAGATATACATCAGCTCTGTATTTCCGATGCTTACTCCAGCGATAATGGGATTGTTAAAGGGTGTCCCTGGAGAATCGACAGTTCTCCGCGTTTCGGGGCAGTTCCTCTGCCTACTGGAGGTTCCTACTCGGCGGTTGTGTAAATCTCTTACGAACCTCGTCCAAAGTCTTCCAGGAGCGGCGGGCCAGTTACCGACCGTCTCCGATCTGCTGTGCCTCCACCGTCGGGATCAGTCGAGGATGACTGCAGCCCACGAAAAAAAGACGTTTTAGTCACTTTACACTTCCGACTTGATCCGAAAGAAAATCGTTATCTTCATGAACTGACTGATACTGTTAAAGAGAAGTATGGCCACAAGTTCAAAATGGGGCTGAGATATCCTAATACGTAGCTAACTTTTGAATGGGGTTTAATTTATTGGATGCCTTCTAAATTAAATTCAGAAATAATATATTAATGTAGAAGTTATTAGTTAAAAAATAAAACCGTTAACATATTTTATATTATATAAGCTATAAGCAAAACTCTCTCATTCACAGAAAAGTAAATGTATTTAAATAATAATTTTTTTAAAGTTTTAAGAATTATATTTTGGATAGGATAATCACGCATTTATTAAGTTGCATACATTCTTTATGTCTTTATCGTTAATAATAGTTATTTTGTTTTAATGTACAGCAAAAGGTTATATATGAAGCTGCAATTATAATATTAATTTTAAAAATTGTTTTACACACAATGTTCTCTTTTTTTTATATGTATAAAACTATGACCAAATTTAATATTTCGATTATTTAAATACTTTTGGTTTTTATTGTAATTGATTTATTTTGGAGTCTCGTATAAAATTTTCTATCTTTTGTATCACAGTTCAAAAGCTTATAAAACTATATAACATTAAAATAACCCATCTTCTAATCTTCTTTTGTTGAAAATTAATTCTAATTACAAAATTATAAGTAATTATCAGGATTTCAGTAATTACTTGAAATTACTTTTACAGTATTAGGGAATTCATTATTACTTCTGTCATGCAGGAACTGCGTGAACTAAGCGCATTTCGTTCATCATTAAAGATGGATATAGACGAAAGTAAATGCCAAATTTGATCTTATAAGGTCGACAAGCCAATGAGGCTAAGAGGTAAGATTGCTAAGGCTGGAACATAGACTTTCAGGCTGTGTGTGTGTGTGTGTGTAAAATTACATATTTATAAAAATATATAGTAAACATTTTTTAAGAAGAATTGTTTAAAAAAAATCTGTTTGAATAATAAATACAATCACTGTAATTATTATCCAAACAGATGAATTTCCATAAAATTACGCTTATATATTTAAAAAAAAAACTTGTTCAATTAGAATTTATTCAATTTAATAAACACTGTATTTGTGTCGTGCTTATGCAAGGATTGTTCTCTGTTGCAGTGGTGGCTGACATTGGTCGGCGTGGTCGTCACAGCCGAGGGTTGGCTGTGGTTCGGTGGCAGTCCACAACTCAGGAAGGCGTAAGTTCTAGAAGGACTGTCATTATTAATACTCATAAGAGTCTATTTTATAACCATTATTGAGTAATGTCGGGATGAATATTTCGATATCACACTTCCTAGTGATTATATATCTCACATATAATATATTCCCTTACTCACACTTACACACACACACACACACCCTATATATATTTTTCATGATTTGTTTTAGTATGAATCAACATTGGTAATCCATTAATTTTTTTTTACTCTTCTAATTCTAAGATTCGTTAATTTATTGAGGACGTACATAATAATAATAATAATAATAGTGATACTTATTCAAAAGGAGATTTTTTTTTACCGTAGATATTATTCTTAGATGATTTTAGTTGGGGTTCAGTCAAGGTAGATCCAAAAAACACAAATTTAAAAACTGGGTCATGGAAATGTGAACTTAGGGACAAGACGTCCTCTCTCATCTTCATGATAGCCCTGAAGATGGCTTACAATGTAAGCCGAAACGTTGGCAGATAATCCTTTATTAAAAAATACATTTTTGTTGTTTTTTGGATCTATCTTGACCGAACCCCAACTAAAATCATCTAAGTGATTCTTATTACTTCACATTTATACTTCGCATTGTATAGTGGACAAGATACAACTTTAAAATCCGTCTACTATACTTTATCAAGGAATGTGAGCGTTTTAAGGTCTCCCGAACCATTTTACTAATTTCGTCTTGTCGGGAGTGGGTATAAGTTCATTAACTATTTTGTACAGTTTACTGGTCAAACGATTAAATAGTATACATATACTTCATATGGCTAGAAGAAGTGCTGTTTAGTTGGTTTAGGTGGGACAAAATGGAAGAAAGGAATAGACAATTTAAAAAGAGAATATCAATAGAAAAACAATTATTTTCTCATCCAAGTAAAATTTTATGCTTTTACATCATATTTAATATTTCTGAAAGGATTTCATCATGCAATACACTTAATAATTTTAGACAATAAAGAATAAATGCGGTTGAAGTACTTCAGGGAAGGGCTAAAACAAAATATTTTTCTTCATCCATAAAAATATATATATCTAATCATTTTGTATCTAATACTTAAGATTTTAAATAGTTAACAGATAAGTTTTAATATTTAACTTATTTGGATATTATTTAGAAATCTGAGAGTATACGTTAAAGATCTTCAATTATAATATAAATTAAGCTCAAGGTTATATTTCTACTATTTATACCTCATTATTTCAATTTATTCTTTTAAAAACTCAATTCCTATTAACCAAACTTTATTAGGTTTTAAATGATTGGTATGGTTTTAGAGTCTTAGTCATGACTAAGCTTGAGTGTAACTATAGAATGGTGGGGAGGGGGGATGAAAAACGACAGCTAAAGTATGTCAGCCATCAGTTACTTTCTTATATACATAAAGATAGATACGTAGATAGATAGTGTTAACCTCCCTTTCAACAACTTACGGTCATGGAGGGATGGGCTATCTACAGGTTGTCACCCCATTCTAAACACTCATGTCTCAGGCAAACTTTTATTTCCCTGGGCGGGATTTGAACCTGCAGCACCAGGATAGTGAGATCCAAACGGATTCCCTGAACAACCCTGGCACCCCTTACTTAGGTTTGAGGTCTGATTTTTGTTTCTGCATCCCCTGAGGTGAATCGGAACAATCATTGTGGCTTAGCATGTCGGCCTCCAAACCGAAACCAAGATCGGCGAAGATGCGGGGTAAGACGAGAGTGTTTTCCCTTTCCTCGGTCCCTGACCTCACCCCGGGATTTCTCCAAGTTCCCATGACTCCTGACCCGGGAGCTGACCGCAGAGACACACCCTAGCACATCAGGATTCTTCCTTGAAAGCAGCTGGCCATCCTTCCTTCTTGATTTATACGGCTATCTTTTCATTATAGGTACCCATCTAGAGGCGCATTAGAAGGAAAAAAGCTCAAGAAGTCAAATTTTTTCTTGAAAATTTGATTTGTAGTTATGTTTAATCAATCCACCTTTGGCTCTAATAGATTTCGGTATGCAGCATAATGCCATAAATCTCGATATGTGATACAGGGTTTTCTTTCTCTTCCCGAAAACGTCTTGGTTTCTAGTTAATTCCTATTGTCGGTCAATGATAAACAACGTTACCATTGAATCCTTACCTTGCCAATCAGTGCATACACATCAACAAATGTCCCATGAAGTATTAGCTTGCCATCTTTTCCGGATTCTTTCCATGGGACAATGATACCCAGTGGCAATTATGTAAGTAAAACATAAAATTTAGTCCTTAGGGAGTCCTCACTAATCAAGCATTTGTGTAACTTCTATTATTTAGAAATTAAACAAATAAAACTCATGAAGACTGCCAAGTTTTAAGTTCCTCAGTATTAGGCAATAATAGGAAAGAGTATTTTTTTTTTCATCAAAGTAGGAACTAAGGAAGTTTATGGACTTAAGAAAAGCTGTCTTGTCCGGAATCTGATATCATTACTTTCACAGATATGACAGTATATGAGAAGTTAAGAATTTTTTTGTGAATTTTCTTGAAGTGCTAATGTGTTTGACTTAAGTAAAATAGTTGCCAATAATACAAAAATGCATATTTGTATTTTTAGAGTCAACCCCACCTTAATTTTCATTTTTGTTGAACTCCTACATCCTAAGACATAAATTACTTATTCAGGAATTATTTATTTTTAAATTATTAATAAAATAAATA
>KZ806913.1:500934-512463 GCA_000696205.2 Oncopeltus fasciatus | reverse complement strand
AAAAAAAAAAAAAAAAAAAAAAAAAAAAAAAAAAAAAAAAAAAAAAAAAAAAAAAAACTGTTACAGAGGCTCAGAACAGAGCGGGAAGATGATGGCAGTGCAGTACGGTTCCCCATACGGCTTCCGTCCATTGGAAGGTGGACCCTGGCCACAGCAGTACACCTATGATGGGTCTCCAGTGTCTCCCATGACAGTGGCCGTGCCCGTAGCCGTACCCCTCACTTCACAGGTAATCCGAGCGCATTTCAGATTTGAACAATGGTCATTAACAGTCACGTAAATAAATGGTACGGGGTATAAAGAAAAAAAAATCTCTGGAAATTAATAGGGCATTACTTTATTTATTGATGCAGACGTTTCGGATTAGGATATAATCCATCATGGAAAATATACTTATGACTTTAAAATGTAAGAATGGAACTATAAATATACCAATAAGTAAAAATTCAGCACAATTAATATTTGTTTTTTACACATATGTAAGATATAAGAGAAGAAAGTGGATCATTGATTTATGATGAGGAAACTAAATACAGCAATGATAAAATAGAAAACAAAAAAAATATGTTATACATGCAATCTAACTGTAATTTAATGTATATACTAATGAACAGGAAACTCTGTGTAAGGTGGGTTTTGTCATATCTGAGACAATAGAAAAAATGAATGTAAAATCAAAGAAGGAAGTAGAGAGAATGGTGTAAGTCATTATCGAAAACAGGTCAAAGAAATAGATTAAGACCAGGTAAAAGAAAGAATTAGGAGAGATCCCTACTTTTTAGGGTACTGTCTTGTTAACATGAGTTTTACCGCTGAATTATTCTCAAAAATTAATGTAATAGTTTGAGGAAATGTTATCTTTATCCTGTCTATCATTTATAAAGGTTAGACTTAGATTAATTTGTAAACTTTCAATACCAGTGTGTTAAAGCAATTATTTTTGTAAACCGGAGTTATCTATGCTTATCCGCGGGTAGCTTGGTTTTATTAGTAATTCCGCTAGATTGAACTGCAATAAATACACTTCCATAATTAAATTGCGCGCCATTTTAACCTAATTGACTCTATGGTGGATAGAGATGCGCTGTTGCCCCCTCTAAATAAAGTGACCTGTTATTCTCTCATTTAAATTTTATTGTTTTCTCTGTTGGTCAATACTATCGAAATTTTCCTGACTGATGTCTGGTTATTAGTTATCCAACTGACATTAAATTTTTCTTCCTTAATGTTTTACGGCGGTTCAAGAAATTGCAAGATTTGCAAATTTCTACATAGCGGTGAAGCATAAATATCGAATCAGACGAGATCCGTTCCCTTTGGTGGAATTTACAGAGGGAACAGCTCTGAAAGCTGTTTTGTGAAATAAAATAAAAACAGCTCCGAGAAACGCCGAAAACTGTGGTAGACGGATTTTCAAATTCTTCAAATCTTGTTCTTACTTGTTCCGCCATTTAAATTTACCAGTTTGCCTTACAGTCCACATCCTTCCTTGACTTACAGTTATTGGCCATTAAGGTGTTTCTCCAGTACAGTAGGTGGCGGGAGATTTCAGAAACATTATATCAAGATTAATAATCTTATATTAGAACTGAGGAGATTCTTCCAATGTATGACCCGAAAAATTAGTTTTTTTTAAACACGGAATACTTTAAATTACTTTAGACTGATAGGACATCCGTGGGGAGGTAAGTATACTTCAGCAGTCTTCCGTCTTAGATGTGACGAAATTCTCCTCCCAAAGAGATTCCATCTTATACAGTTATAGATACTTATATCTATTATAGATAGCTTACAATATATAACAAAAACTATTGCTTACTTTATTTTATTGATATAATTATAGTTTCATTCTTTTATTTTGTAGATGAAATTATATTTTCAACTTGGTGTTTCATTTCATCCCTGATGATGTCTTACATCGAAAACCAAAATTTTGATAACATTGCATCAATCCAATTAGTTTGTTTTTTCGTACAATTAGTTTTTCGTGCATTTTTACATCTTGGCCGAAACCCTATTGTTTCGTGACTCCTGACAGCCAATTGATACCAAATTATTATTTATTGAAAAATTGCTAAAAATGTGTTCCAATGAATTTAGAGCGTAAAAATATTATGAAAATTCAAAATTATTTAAAGAAAATTATATTTGTAGTAAAATTAATTAAATAATCTTAAGTCAAACTGTTTGATATGCAGGGTGTTTACTAAAAAGGTGGTGAAACGATACCCACACACCCACCCATAGTCATAATTGGAATTAGACAGCCTTAAAATGTTCAATATTGTTACTATAATAATTTTTATATGATTACTATACTTTAATTTCGGTAATAAGTAAATACTTGGTTGCTCCACTTCAAAAGTACGATTCTAGTTAACATGACTGTAGAAAAGGCCTTATTGGTAGGTTGAGAAAACCGTTTACTTAAATTCAAGTTTTACATTCAAGGAGCCAAGGTGATACACTCGTTATTCCAAAGATGACCTCGGACTCGGCGTGCCCCATCCACTTAAGAGCGAGCTGGGTCGTGTGGTCGTGACCGCCCTCTGTCCTCTATGTTCGATAGCGAACTGATCGTCTTCAGGGCTTTCTCTCCTGTTCGTGAGGAGGGCGCATTGGTCCCTATACGGTGAAGGGTACAAGGTGCTTCGTGACAATCCGCAAAGAAGTAGCAGGGAATTACACCTTGTTTGTACTTCATTTATCATGGTACTTGAAATAATGTATAAGCGGCTAGATTTGGTGCAAACTGATCCTTTTTTCTCATATAATATTAATATTAAAATTATTTCTAAAAATAAAATAAAATATTACGTATTTTTTTTACACTTGGTTAATAGAAATTTCAAAATTTTTAATCGCTTACGAGTAATGTATGTGTCTTTGAGAAATTTCAACCACCATTTATTTATTTTTGTCAAAAGAAACATTTTTTTTATAGCATATCAAAGAGAGAAATATATGAATGGATTCTGGAGTAAGCAAATCATTCCTATGGCTGTATACGTTCTGCTTGCTGCAGCCTCTTCTCTGCAATCGAGCAGAAGGATATATATATATACTCATATTACGCAGCTCCTGCGTGACAGACTTTATTTACTATATCAAAATGCTATTAAAGGAGTGTTCTCGAGGAGGCCAATCCAGGAGTTGGCTTATCTGAGGATTAAACAGGACCTAGTTTTCAACCCCTCAGCTGTGCTCATAGCTTATGGAATTGTCTTCATGACCATTGAACCTAAAGGAGTCACATGAAAGATGATGAGACTTCGGTGTCCGCCAAAATTGTTACTTCAGTAAATTCAATTCATCTTGATTTACATTACTTAGATACCAAGTCTGATATTATGGTGTATTCCGCAGCAAAGCTTGTACGTTGCATGAGCTGATCATCAAAATCTTAAATGTGATCGAAAATAAATAATAAATTAATGTAATTTATTTTTCATAGTAAAATTAAAGTAAGTAAATAAAACACAGATGTCTTCCCCTAGTGGGTATATTTATGTAATCTGTGGGTACACCATTAATCTTTATCCCCCACAAATTAAGGGGATTCTGGAGGCGTAAGTAGTAAAGCATTTGCTAGTCTTGTAAGGTCATCTAATGTGTATGTCCCCTCGACAGGTAGGACCTGGCGGAGCGGTGATGAAGCAATTGCCTCAGCCAGTCCAGCTGGTGCCATGCCTCTGCCCGATCAGCAGGGACGAACCCCAGCCCCAACAGAACCCACAGCCCTTCGGCCAACAGCAGCAACCTCAGCAAGCCCCGGGCCAGTAGCTATGATGCAACAAGCCTCATCCTCATCAATCATTGCCGACTGAAAGAATACCTCTAATTCCTTTGTAAACCAAAATTTCGTTGCCCTTATCCTAAGCATTTTGTAAGTGGCTCTTTTTTCGATGTGGATGTCAATCTGAACGGCATTGTTTGAAGGCCAACCCTTTTGCATATAGTAAGTATAAATTAAATGGAAAACCAATATTGATTCCTAAGTATGGGCATATCGCGTAGCAGTATTACACCTAATCACAGGTGTGATCGCCGACTCACAGTACACTGACCCGACTGATCTTTCAAGGTTCAGTGGACGTGGTCGCGGTGTTACCTTCTGCTTATATTTTTTTAAAGCGGTTTGGAAGTTATCTTTATTTTCATGTAAAACTTATAATCAAATCCAAGATTTATTTGCTTTCTGAACAATTTGTAGCATAAACATCTCAAAATTTCGATGGAAATAAAACTTTGACTTACTGTTTTTCTGAGTATACGAAGAGGAAGAACTGTTTTATGGAAAAAAATTTGGCATATATGTTAAAAATATTTACTATGTAAAAACTTGAAAATTAATATATTAAGTGTCGAACTTGCATAATAATTAGGACTAAATAACCTTCTATCATTCACATAACGTTCTACCACCATTCACACTAGAGTTTTTGACAAGTCACAATCATGTTTTGTAGATTGCCTGAATGGAATCCTAGAACTCACAACCAGATTCCACGTGGGTAATAGCTCACGGACGATCCGTATACTAGAATGGTTGAAACTATTTAATTTCATTCCAACAGTAGAGCACGAAACTAGTGAAATCACTGTTATTTGTAAGAGAAACACAAGTGAAAGTGTATCTTGGTATAATAGTTATTGTTACAGTTTTCTTTCGGATGGTACTGAGATTACTATGCGTACTACCCTGGGAAAGAGGATGTTAGATTGTATTTTCAATTCTTTGACTGATTAGTTTAGATAAATGATTAGAATAATGCCTAGAAAATTATTTTAATTAGTGTTGTACATTTATTATAATTTTTTCATACGATTATAAAAAAAACTTGTTTTTTTTATAATTTATATATCTATTAATAATTTATATAGATCCTATTTCTATTTGTAAATTTATAATTAAAATACTATTTTCAAGTCTATCAATTTCTGATCATCTTCGTATCCTTTATATCCATCTTGCATGCTAAAATTTCGATTCCTCAGGTCTCAAACATTTGATGTTTTCATGGNTGGATTTTTTTTTAAATTAATAAATTTTAATACTAGAATTACATCAGCAAGTTTTCCTCATAAAATAGGTCTCAACCAACGCAGTTACAATCGTAAATCTCTTATTGAAAAATCTCGTAAAATATTTGTCCTCAAAAATCAAATTTTTATGTTTCACATAACAACGATTATAAATTTTGGTCAGTCTCTAAGCACCTTCTTCTCGTTCATCCTAGGGTTTGCTACGAAAAATAAATATCCTTAATATGGATAGCTTTTAAATATTAAAGAATAAAAATAATAGAATTTTATATGTATTATATTCTGTCATTTGTTTTTTAATTAAATAGGAATAAAGATATTGTAAATTTTTCAAACTGATCTTTTTCTAAACTATATATATATATATATATATGTATGATTTGATCTTAATAATAAAACAATTATGGGATACATTGAAAGTAATTTTTTTTTAAACATTAAAGGATCAACAATATTTTTGAATATTCATATATTTGTAGCCGTTTTTGGGCTCACAATTAAGTGTTAGGTCAAGTTGTCTTTCCCACAATTCATATATTCAAGATGAAGCAATTTCGACCTTAGAAAGTATATCTTCAGAAGCACAGAAAATAAGAGATAATGTCTCCACAGGCCTAAGGCCTGTAATCACTATCGGCCCTAAGTCCGCGGACTTTGGAGAATGAAATTATCTCTCATTTTCAGTACTTCTGAACATGACCTTCTGAGTTCGAATGTGCTTAATTTGAATATACATTGCGGGAAGGAAAGCTTGACCCTTGTCTTAACTATAATAGTTGAAGATTATTTAATAAACTCTGTAAGCCACATTGTATAAAAATAAGTTGAACGGTTTATGGGTTATCAATTATTATTACAAAATTGACAATAAATCCAGGATTAGAAGGAGTTACGAAGTTGTTAAATTGTTATCCTTTTCATTACGTATCAATATCATTATAAGTAGCCTAGCTTTTGTCCGCTTTTTAATTTGTTTATTTTCAACCCTATAGATCTGCATTTCCCACAAAAAAATTTCTTCAAGCGGAAAAAAAAAGAAATTGTACATAGAATAAAAATGATTCTATAGGATTTATCTATTTATTGAGACGTTATCAACTAATGGGAGGTTATAAGAATTGTCTGTTTTTCAAATTATCCTAATTACCTAATTACATTTATTTTTTAATTGATAATCAAATATACAGATATTTTTTCCTTGACTTTATATTTTATATTATCGTATTTTGTTAGTGTCGCAAATTTATGAAATTATAAACTCATTTACCAAAGTTAAAAAAAGAGTAATTTTTAAATTCTCATGTAATAATTGTGAACTAACTTTCCAGATTTATAGCTGAGAAAAAGTTTGGATTGTGTTTCTTCACTCCCCTTTCTAGTTTTATTTTATTGAAATTAATGTGGTAACACATTGTTGTAACCATAACAAATGAAAATGAAATTGGCAAAAAGCTGAGAGAACCGCTTTTCTGTTTCTGTTAAACCCTTAGTACCCCATTACCTAATTTTCATAATATGAAAGTTACATCGGATATGTAAACACACATACACACACACACACACACACTGTGTTCATGTACATTTCTAACTAAGGAAAGATACTCCGATTAATGTTGCATACAATAACATCCCTTTACCTCCTTCTGATCCAATCCGTTGCCTTGGGTTCCCTCTTGACACCCGACTTTGCTGGAGTGAATATATTAAAATGAAGTGGCAATAGCTCAACAGACGCCAAGGACTGTTATACAGACTTATTAACAGGTGGTCACAGCATACAATTGAGAATAAACTGTCACTGTACAAGGCACTAGTAGACAATAGACCGATCTAGGCTTATATCACAGAACTCTGGGGTACCGCTAAACCTTCCAATCCTATCAATCCAAAGTCCTATGAATAATGGCAAACGCTCCATATTATGAATCCAATTTTACCCTTCATTACAAGTTCAATATTCCTTTCGCCCAAAACCTTATCTGCACCCACTTCACTGTCTCCCATAGTAAACTCCAATTCTATCTCCCAATGTGTGTAGGATTGGTCCTATCATCGGACTCCAATCCTTGTAATCCTCCCCGGCCACTAAAACGAAGATGGCCTGGCGACCTATTGGGCCTTGACGCCTAAACTAGAGTGGGGTAATTGGGCCCTTTCTCTACTTCGAAGTGATTTTCCTTTTGTTATTAATATTACCTTTTTTTCCTTGAAGTTAATAAATTACAAAATGTAACTTATTTTGCAGAATGTAATAAATAAATAANTCAAAAATCATATTGGACATAACATGGAACCAACGCGTTGAATAAATACAAATAGCTAACAATCATAATTTTAAAAGGTATCCCAATTACTTTATTATTTATTGAATATCCCGTGATATATAATTCCTATTGAAAATAAAGTTATATTTTTTGTAGTTCTCTAACTAAACAATAACATAAATTCATGATATATTTTTTTTCTTCAGTTAAAGCATTTGATAAATGCGAAGCTGCTGGGGATGGGGGCCAATTGGACTGAGAGAGATTGATGTGCTCTAATGCTACTGTCGAGAACTAATTTCTAAGTCCTGAAGAAGCGCCAACTTAACAAGTGGCGCTTAACGGATGCGCTCTTCAAGTCCGCCAAAGAAGATTGTGGCTTGGCTATAAGCTGAACGCGGAGTTCCGAGTTTGCGTACTGTAACAACTCCCTGCGTCAGCGGTAAATAGTAGCAAATGAGTTAGTGGGGGATGCTAAACCCACAATTCGCTCCGCAATCTCCAGACTTCCTCAAGTCCATAGACAGTCAGAACAGTTGAGCAGTTCTTCTAGGTAAATACCAATCGACACATAGCAAAATCGATTGTCCTTTCGACCTAGAGAAAATCGTTATCAATTAATTGTAAAGCAATTTAAAACAGCATTGACTACATTTGAACGAAAAATCCACATGAAAAGTAACATTTATTAGCAATTAGCAGCTTATGGCCTTAAATAGATAATAAAATTTAATGTTTCATAAGTCTAAAGTTATTTGATAGATATTATGTTTGATAAGAACTCTGTTCCCTACCAACTCACCTTTATACATATGTGTACAGCTCTACTAAAGTAGGGAACACTTAAGTGAAATTGCAGGCTTCTAAGATTAAATAGAGTTGAGATAGAAATACTCAGTTCGTAAAAACTCCTAATTGCGAATAAAATATTCGGCCGCGGATATTGTGGTCCTTAATCGGTGATTAAATACCACACAATATCCGTTACACACACACACATATATAAATAATAACAGGTGGGAGAAAGAGTGTAGTGAACATACAAAAAGAAAAAATTATATTGAGTCATTTTCATTTCATTAATAATTTTACATTATCAAATTTTCAAGGAGATTTATCGCCCTTCGTCAGTAAAGAGTGAAGACTATTTTTTTTTTCACTTCTCACTGACAAAGGGTGAAAAGCCTTCCTGAAAATTTTTCCCATTTTAATTTTAATTTTTTATTTTGGTATGCTCACTACACTCTTTTTCCCACTTGTTCTTAAGTGTAAATACCAAGTAGTGTGATGGGGGAAGAGAGAGACTCGTGCTGAACTGACTCTACATCGTGACTGATGTGTTTTAAAAAATAAAAAAAATTTTTAATTTAAAATATATAGAAGCGTTGGCTAAAACAAAAACTATTTGTAACTATTTGGTTAAAAATCAGTTTTTAATTGATCAACGAATGCGAACGAATTCACGACAATCCTTTCTTTATAGAAACTGACGGTCAACAATTCATACCATATTAGAAAATTCCGTTCTATGCTTAAGATGTTACAATAATGTATTAACATTAACACTTCTCTTATTCTTTGTTTCCTCCCTTCCTCTTTCAATTTGGACATTCTCTCATCCTGTCCTCCTTCTCGTACTCTTTCATTGTAGTATTCTCTTATGCTGTTCTCCCTCTCATCCTCATTCAAAGTGGTCATTCCCTAATCCTTTGCTCCCTCTCTTCCTCTTTTAATTTGATCATTCTCTCATCCTGTCATTCTCGTACTTTTTCAAAGTGGTATTCTCTTATCCTGCCCTCCCTCTCATTTTCTTTCAATGTAGTATTCTGTTATCCTGTCCTCCCTCTCATTCTCTTTCAATTTGGTCATTCTATCAGGATGGTAGACAGGATGTCCTCTACCTCGACTTTTTCCAAAAGAGGTCATTCTCTTATCCTAAAATAAAAATTAGATTCCAAATTTTTCTTTTTCCATTTTTAAAATTAAAAGTTTGATCTATTTTTTTTTTTTTTGCATTGATATATATTGTTATATTTTCTATTTTCCCCCCAAACACTAGTATGATAAACTGAAATATGACTGATATGACTGAAGCCCTTACATGAACATTTGATCGAGGTGGCACGACGTCCCCTCTAAAACGTCGATGTCGACGATGTAAGCCTAAACGTCGGCAGATGATTAAAAAATAGACATTTTTTAAATTGTATTTTTCGAATCAACCTTGACGGAACCCCAACAAATAACGAATACTAGTATGGCGATATACCGGAAATTTATTATATTGCTCTTTTCTCACTTCTCGGTCCCCTTGCCTAATTTTCAAGATTAGTAGAAGATCCCACTTTGGGTTTTACGTTTAACAAGGGTTAACGATAAAGCGTTCGCAGGAAAACCAATAGAAAAAATGATATACTCATATAATTGCGAATGCAACACATTAATATATTTCCCGATTAGTCAAATAACTTGATCCTAGAATTCGCTTACTTACTTAAGGGAAAGCTAGCCACAGTTAACTAATTAAGACTGTTTCTCGCTGGAAACCTCCAGCTCTGATGCGTTAACCACTGGTTGGATATGACGTTATCTTCACAATATAATGGCAGAAGGTCATTGGTGGGCGTGTGGACCTCTGACAAAGAGGAAAGTTCGCGTTGTCCGGCAGAGAAACCTCCAGCTTTCCAGGTCCTTAACCTTCACCCTGACGACAGCGGAACGCGTTATGCAAGTGCACTTAATTATATGAAGTCAGGACTGCCAACGCTCAACACCACAGATGGTGCATTCTTGTCACGACTAAGTTCGAACAGGTGGTGTTTCTGCGCCGTCTCATAGTTTTCTCCATTTCTTCTACCTACACCAGTAGCATGCTAGCTTTAGTACGCCAATTCAAGTAGATTCCCCTAAAAGAAATGAAGCTATTCATTTTTACAACGTAATACATTTTAAAATTACTTTGGGTACTCATGATCCTTCATAGAACAGAGTAAACACATGGTCCATTCAAAATATTTTTGTATATATCATGTCAAGTAGGAGTACTACTTGTTTTTCGCAGCGGATGTAATATTTAGTGTAGTGAAATGATACTTAAGACATAGCATTTTTTTTTATAAGAGGATATATAAGTTTAGGGGATTACATAAAAAGAAAAGTTCATATACAATTTTACCGGGGCAGGTCCATTCATGCCCTCTAACAAAATCTATGTAAGTAATAAAACAAGGTTCTTAGATAAACACTTGTTTATGTTTGAGTCATAGGGAAATTCAAAAAAAAGATAATAAAGTAACAATAAAGGAAGTTTTTGGTATTAGTAATAACAGTAATAGCGTAAAAATTTTGGGAAAAGAAGATGGAATTCGGAGTTGACAGTAAAATGCAAAATGGACGGACAATGTGGTATGTGGGTGTCGGTCACAGGAGCGAAAACTATAGACTAAAATGCCGACAGTTATGGAATATTTAATTCCTTCTTTCGGGTTTACGTTACAAAAGAAAATGACAGAATACAAAAGGCGGTGTGCTTGGACCTATCCTTTTTACCCTTTACACTGCGGACATCCCCACCCATCCTAATAACCTACTGGCCCTATTTGCAGATGGCAAAGCGATCCTCACTACCCATACTGATCCTAAAACCGCTTCCAATATTCTACAAAACCACCTAGATGCCATTCAGCACTGGTGTAGCAAATGGAGAATAAAGATAAATGAGTCCAAATGCGTACAGGTAAATTTTCAACTAAGAATAGATTCCCCTTATAATGTCACATTTAATAATATCCATATACCCCTCCTTGATTCAGTCCATTACCTTGGGTTCCACCTTGATTCACGACTTAATTTATATATTAACTCTTTATTAAAAAAAATTATCTGTACATTTTTACACTTAATTTTTTGATGGGGTACATGATCAGAGTCCTTGCTCGTCTATCCCGGGACGTAACCCGTCCTCAGAGAGGAGCCCAGGTTAACCCGCGATAGACTATCCGGCACCCATCTTCTCCTTATCCTAGGATAAGAAGGAGACTAGGCAGGGAGTCAAGGAGGGATTGAGAGGGGGAGAAAAATGCCAGTGCATTCACTCCCTAGGTATTATACTAAACTGACTGGAGTAGGAGGTCCCTTGGCCACCTCCTCTTGAGGCGTCGGGGAGGGTTGTCGGGATGGACGTGGGATGCCAAGGAGAGGACTAGAGGATTTGGATGTC
>KZ806913.1:470018-480449 GCA_000696205.2 Oncopeltus fasciatus | reverse complement strand
GATAACTGTGGCATATAAAACAAATTAACATTAAAATAATTATTAAAAAAAAAATTTTAAAGCGAAAAAAATCAGTATGGAATCGGAATGATAACCTAAAATTTCAATAGGGTTATGTTAAGAATGGGAATAACTGCAAATATTAAAGTAATCATTGATTTTTTTTTTTTTTTAAGTAAACCTTTAGCATCAACGAAAATAATTGATAGCTCTATTTCTAACATGGCTTCTTTCATATTTTGATACATATATTGAATCTTTAATCCAACTCTCTGCCTTCATTTGTCCACCATGAGAAAGGAATTTTAAGAATTTACAAGTTCTTGAATATATATACGATTAAAACGGCAGGTTAACAAAATTTACTATTAAGTATGCATTGATTCGTTTCTTCCCAGCGACTTTTCTTTCTCCCACCAGATAAACAGGAAGAAAGCTGATTATTGATATTTATAGCTAAGGAACTCAAGGGAGCCGTGTTGAAATATTCATACCCCTGTCTGATGAATAATCGGCTAGCAGCCTCGAGAAACGAAGTGAGCTAGTAACTTCTTAACTTTCCTCCAATTTTTTTTTTTTTTTTTTAGTACTTCCAGAAGGGTAAGCTATTGCGTCCAAGAAGTGAGTGCTAACTCGCTTATGAATTTCTCGGAGGAGCAGCGTAATCTTAGCAGATTTCCCAGGGATATGGCTATGAAAACAAACTAATCACTAATTTTGTATTACTAACCAAAGAGATGAATGAAGAAGGAACTAAAGCTCGCGAAGGCTTTTACTACCCCATCAAGCTAGGCCAAGTGCGCGAAGAGGGAGGCTCAACTTATCATTTCCATTTCTAAATATATAACACCATGTTATACACACACACACATATATATAAATAAATAAATATATATATATAAATATATATATATATGTGTGTGTGTGTGTGTGTGTGTGTGTGTGTGTGTGTGTGTGTGTATCTGTTGTATGCACCCTAGCAACAGAAATTTTCAAAATAATTTCAGTATCAATTAGTAACAATTTTATAGAACATAATTGGGGAAAAATATGATATTCCAGCATTGATTTAAGAAAAATTAGGGCATGGAGGGAGGGGCTATCTACAGGTCGCCATCCTATTCTAAGCATTCATGGTTCAGGACAAGCTTTCATTTATGGATAAAAGCTTGCCCAGGGTAGTATTTGAAGCCCAACGGATCCTATGAGCTATCCCAACCCTCACCCCCTTAATTTATATTCCATAGCAGCATTTTTACGTAAAACCCGTATTAGGAAAAATATTAAAGAATGGAACTTTGTGGAATGTGCTGGCTCCTTACTCATAAAATTAATAACTGAATTGATTATTTAAAATTTTAATTGAAAGGTTTAAAATGATTTTTTTTTCTCGCTGTAATCTATAGATTTTAAATTAGTATCTAGTTTTTCTGGTCAAATAATTATTTATTTACCTTATTTATATACATATTTAATCAAACTTAGAAAATCTGCTTATGGAGCTCGCCATGCAATTTTTTTAATTATTGGCCATGGATTCTATTCTGTATGACAGGGAAGACTCTTAAAACCCTAAAAACGTTGTTGTGGGCAAGAAATACGTCATCGTTTGTAAATATTTAATTTAGTTGTGGTATTTTATCCCACGAAAATTTCAAACAATTATTGAGAGGGAATAGAAAATAAAAAACTATCTGTCCCAGCCAGGAATCGTCATCGTTTGGTTTGTTGTCGAATAGTATCGGGTCTTTTATTCTCCAAAGTAGGTCCTCCTGATTCCAAAATAATTTTGAACGTTTATAACTATTAAATGATAAGCAATAAATACATTAAAATTTAATTATGATTAATTATTATTTATTAATCTATTCTTTAATTGAAAAACCTGTAGTATTTCGAGGAAATATCATTACTGATTTATGAGAATTTCGGAATTTAGTTATTTGCATTACATCGTCATTATTGCCCAACAAAAATTGTAATCGCAAGATATCCAATCAAATTATTGTTATCTGATAATCAATTAATACATCAGACGCGCTACTTTTAAAATGTGTCTTCAATTCTTAACAGAAAATGAATGAAGATTTACTATAATCAAGATATTTTATATTCAAATCAATTGAAGACTCAAGCCGCTTGATTGTACTTATTTAAATTAAAAATTACTTTTATTTATAATGTTGCAACACATGTTTTCATAATAATTGTGATAATCTCCTAGCTTTTAGTCATTATAAAATTATCATTTGGCCTGTCTTCTATATAAGAGGAATTCAAGTTAATAATAGTTTTCCTCGCACATATTCGTCCAACGTTTTTTTTTAAATTTTGAAGCAACCTTGTTTCATTCAGAAATTTTTAAAATTTATTCGTGTTTAATAACTGTAAACAAAATTACCATTAGGCAGCTCATCTGATAAGCATACCGATATTCACCGTGCCTATGCTAAATAAAAATCGAAAGTGTTCAATTAATTATATACAAGGAATAATTAAACCTTCACTAATATTCATGAAGGTAAAAGTACCAGAGTAATTAAGCAATTCATTTTGCAATTTACCGGAACAGCGGTGAGCCAATATCTAATAGATATTATGCTTGTTTTAAGGATTTTATTATGCTTTTTTCAGAGGTATGATATGCTGATTTATTATTATTATGGTATTATGCTGATTTTCTACAAGGAAAAAAGTTTTACATGTTGGTACCATATAGCAACTATTTAAAATTTTAACCAGCTTGCATAGTGAAAGTAAATAAATACAATTGGCTCAAAAATGTGAAAATAAAAAAAGTATACATATAACCAAGTTATATAATATGTATATTTGTTTGTTTGTTTAGATGTGTGCATATCCTTGTGCTCTGTTGTCTTGAATTTTAAAAATAAAATCCAATATATATGTTTATATATATTGAATAATTTATGCTTTCGTGTCAATCTTTTAACTAAACTCTGAGTGTATAATTATCACTTGCGGTGATTGCTAGATAGTCTACGCCAAAAGAACTATTCGCCCAATATATATGTTTATATATATTATTCAATTAAGGGAGGTTTATAAATTTGTTAACTAATGGTGGGACGTCAATCTGTAATATATTTTTTTAAGTAAAACGTCGTAGAAGTAAAAAAGATTAATAAAGTTAGCATAGAAATATCTGTCGGCATTTAATGACAATTAAATGTAAACTGGAAGTTATGTTTTTCGACTGAGAAAATAAAACATATGGTTATCTAGCCAAGATGAAAAGTAAAAATAATTTAAAGATTATGGCGGGTAAAACTTATATTGGCTCATAACCTTAAAAGTTAAATTTTATAGCAGAGTTAAGCCTCTATTCGTAATCGAGTAATTTTTTTTTTTTGTATCAGTCAACAAATATGTGTTTGAGTTTTGAATTCTACGCCCTGTGATTAATCGAAAAACCTTTTTTATTAACACTTGAATTTCAGTTATTAAGCCCACTCCTATTTGTCCTATTTGTTTTCTATAACGAACTTGACCTTTTATTTTGCATTTAAAACCGATATGCCTATTTACNCCTGTAAAAAAAAAAAAAATTATTTAATAATTAATGTTATTATATTGATGATTCAGATTTTTAAAAATATTTAAAATCTTGTTTGTATAATATTTCAATGCAAAGTATTTTTTTCAAGAACACCTAAATAGGTGTGATATCCTAGATATCTACTTAAATAAGTAGATATCTAGGATGCAAGATAATAATAATAATAATAATAACAATATGAATGTTTCTCTCCTAGTTAGAAAAGGAAAGATTCTTTCTTCTTTTTTACGATCACAAATGAGTGTTCGCTTCTTTTTTATTTTTACTTTATATTATTATTGCAACTTCTGCACACTAGATGGCTAAGGATAGCCACAATCTTACCTTTTGTGGGCGCACTAGTCTCACAGAAACTACCGATTGCAAAAACTAAACCAAATTGCAGACAGGAGCGTTGAATCACAAATACCATTGGTCAATGGTCATAAAGACCATATTCATACCGAACCAACGACGATATACAGTGTGGCTCAACCATCTAAGCCAACTGAAAATGTAGAGTTCAGCCGTCTAAGAAGTAACACCTACCTCTTATAGATGCATAGAAGATCGAGGAAAAGGAGCCGAGATAGATGGTTCAGCTACGAATGACTACGTGGACATGTAGTAAGTACAATCGGGGATTAAATGCTTTATTCGTGGATACAAATACTTTATTCTGCCTGTTTCCCTCAAACACCATAGGCATACTCATAAGTAAAGCACACCACACACCATCTACACCATACACACGTCAAATGAAACTATAATTGGGCTGTCGACAAAGACGAACGATACGCTGACGTGAAAGTTCAATTGTCTATTCCTACTGACAACAGTAAAACAACAAATAAACATTGCAATACTACCACAAAGTAACTGTTTACCTTTGGGAAGCCAGCTGATATATAAAGTAAGTGTACTAACGTCGATAGGTGAAATTCAACGTATAACAGTGCCAATCGTTTAATCTTAACCAATAAATCATTAGTACATTTTGGCCTTATGGAAGTAGCTCAGTACTATGCGCCAAACAGTTTATGAAGAGGAGTAGTCCATCGCCTCGAGACTTACGGAGCTCCAATGCCACTCGTACAATGCCATACGAAAATAGAATTAATTGTACCCAAGAATGATAGAGAAGTCAGACATTACAACGCCAATACCATCACCGCGTTCCAACAACTGCTTCAAGACGAATTTCAATGGAAAGGGTGTGTTCTCTTAGCTCGATCTCATCAGGGCGTCCTTAGAGGTTCCATTAGCCGAAGACATTTTGAATTTGTAAGAATGCTCATCGGAATGAAGCAGACTTTTTTGTAATTTTTGACGAAGCTCTACGTGGCCAAAACGTGATTTATGGATACTTTCGACCTTTTTTAATAGATCCATTAAAGAAGAAGACTTTAGTCTTCAGAAAACATGTCGATCACGGGCTCACTCTCAACTCAAGATGTGCATATTCGCCCAGATACAAAATAATTACTGTACTCCCCAACTAGTTAAGGCAAATACCATAGTATCTTCGACACTTCCTAGTTAAGTTTAATTTATATAGGCGTTGCATATCCATGGCTCCAGGGATTAAAGCGTGCTTTTAAAGTTCTGTTAGACAAAAAAAAATGACACTAGACTTTGAACGGTACAAGGAGACGATAAAGAAGGCAGCCTTCATTGGATACAAGAAGTCCAAATATCTTTTAGCCTAAGACGCCTCGAGTAGTACTTCATCTGCAGAGAATTAGCACATAAATATCTCTCTAATTCCCAAAAAAATATGACCATGAATCTGACCATCACTTGACCATGAATATGACCATCTGGCAAATATCCAGAGATAATTTCATTATAGCTTGCATTTATAATTGGTATCAAAGGAGAATTCAAATGGTTGGCGTGTGAGTAAGAAGGTTCATGATTTTCTCAAAAACTCACAAATTAATTTCCTTCCCTCTTCCTTGGGAAGATGACAATTTTTTATGACCGGCCTTGAGTCCCAACAACCCTTCGTGAGGAATACTTTGGGTAGCTTCACGACATCATTCAATTCGGCTTCAGAGTATTGGGTCCCCTGATCGCACATGAAAATGGTTTCGTAGAAGTTACAAATAGAGGAGGATTGAGTAAAGATTAATGTATTTAATTAACTTTAACTTCGTAGTCGCCGCAAACCAATTGAAAGGGGCGCCAGGCTAGCTAAGGGGGTCCGTACGGGTCTCGCAATCCTGACGCCGCGGGTTCAAATCCCGCCCAGGTCAATCTTTTATTTATAATATAGAAGCTTGTCCTGAGCCATGGGTGTTTAAAATGGGGTGGCAACCTGTAGATAGCCCCTTCCTCCATGACCCTAAGTGGTTGAATGGAAGGCTAACACGCAAATAAATAAAAAATAAAAAAACAAAAAAAACAATTCAAATACAAGCAAAACAGTTGTTTTTCGGAAACAGTACAGTTTTTAAAATAAAAATAAGATAAGCAGAAAAATATGCGATGCCGGTACTATTATCTATTCATAATGTAACTTTGCCTTTAACTATTTTTATTTCTTTTATTCTTGTTTCATGCCCTTTCCCACCCCTGAAACTTTTTAAAAGATCCTTTGATATTATTCTATTTCGCGATGCAGAAGTTCATGAAATATAATACAAATAATTCGAGAAATTCAAACTCATTATAGTGATGTATTAAGCCAAACCTATAGGCTATAGGTTATTGTACATACTTATTATTTTCAATAAAAGAATTTACTCAAGTCCTTGCTGTTAAAACTCTAAAGTCATTTTATAGTTGTCAGTTTAAATTGAGAATATCACTTCATGTGTGATCATTTCATGTGAGGATTTTTATCGTTTGACGAGTAAAAAAAAAAAAAAAGGTAAATAATCTAAGGGGTTATTTCTACCACCAATGAATATAGAACTCTCATACCTTTTATTCTCCGTCTTCATTGGTTACTGCAAACCATCTTCTGTTGGCGAGCGCTTTCGGACATTGTCCATCTTCTGGCCGAATACATACGTATGTAGCGCTCGCCAACAGAAGATGGTTTGCAGAAACCAATGAAGACGGAGAATAAAAGGTATGAGAGAAAAAAAAAAAAAAAAAAGCTTTAAAGCAAACAAGAGGAAGACGAACATTATCGATGGGGTAATGGCAGAATTCCATTGGTCGACGAGTCCAATACGAGGAAAGATGGCAGACCCATCTCCTGCAGAAGATGCACCCCCCACTGAAGGGGTGCGAAGCCCCGGGAGAGGGTGCCATGGGGAGAGGGGGTCCCGGTATATAGCCTCGGGAATCAAGGTCAAGGTAGCCACTACACCATGTGCGTTCGCCTCTCCTCGCCCGTGAGTACACTTACTTTCTTCTTGGGCTGAATCTTCTCCATCTCAGGATCGTCTTTACTTGTAAACAGACCATCAAAGATTAATAACAACGTGAAATACTTTTTTTTCCCCATTGTAATTAATTTGTAGTGATTGTTCGATTTGGCAGAAAGTGCAATCTTGAATCGTATTCTTGGATGATTGTACGATACGAAGCGAGAAATGCGTTTTGAAATTGGATATATACAGGTATGTGTAATTTATTAACTTTAGTTGCGTCTCATTAAAACAATGTTCAAAAAAAAATAATGTGCAGATTTTATTGAACTATTAAAATATTTAATAGACTCTTTCTAGAGAAAAAAATTTAAGAAATTAGATTGAGAAAAATTTAATTTCTGGAGAGTTCCAGAAAAAAAAATTTAATAATTTTATTGATAATTTACTTATTTGTTGTATATAATACATACATTTTATTCAAATAAAAGAATATAATTTGCTAGAAACAAAGCAAATTGCGTTTTTAAGGCTGGGCGCTTTCAAGACTCCCATTCTGAAAGTCGCAGCAAATTCAGGGACCCTTCCTCCTAAGATATGAGTAGCAGGTTGACTGCGAAGAGGAGGGGGAAGACCCTGAATTTGCTGCGACTTTTAGAATGGGACCTTTGGTCTTGAAAGCGCTGAGTCGTTAAAGAAGAAGAAACTACTCATTGTTCGAAGATTTGGTTTTCCTTATTGCTTATTGCCTATTGCATAAAATAGTCTTTGCTCCAGAACATATTAAATTACTATAATTTGGTTTTGAATAATCGAAATATTTTGATAATTAAACAAATTCAAAAGTTTTAGGGTTGAACCTAAAATTACGTAAGAAAAACTTTTAAGTTGAGAAGTAGAACAGACCGTCATATATTTTGAACATTGTCATACATATCATGAATATCGTAGTTTATCTTAACAAAAACGTAACATAAAGATATATATCAAACAGTTTATGAAGAGGAGTAGTCCATCGCCTCGAGACTTACGGAGCTCCAATGCCACTCGTACAATGCCATACGAAAATAGAATTAATTGTACCCAAGAATGATAGAGAAGTCAGACATTACAACGCCAATACCATCACCGCGTTCCAACAACTGCTTCAAGACGAATTTCAATGGAAAGGGTGTGTTCTCTTAGCTCGATCTCATCAGGGCGTCCTTAGAGGTTCCATTAGCCGAAGACATTTTGAATTTGTAAGAATGCTCATCGGAATGAAGCAGACTTTTTTGTAATTTTTGACGAAGCTCTACGTGGCCAAAACGTGATTTATGGATACTTTCGACCTTTTTTAATAGATCCATTAAAGAAGAAGACTTTAGTCTTCAGAAAACATGTCGATCACGGGCTCACTCTCAACTCAAGATGTGCATATTCGCCCAGATACAAAATAATTACTGTACTCCCCAACTAGTTAAGGCAAATACCATAGTATCTTCGACACTTCCTAGTTAAGTTTAATTTATATAGGCGTTGCATATCCATGGCTCCAGGGATTAAAGCGTGCTTTTAAAGTTCTGTTAGACAAAAAAAAATGACACTAGACTTTGAACGGTACAAGGAGACGATAAAGAAGGCAGCCTTCATTGGATACAAGAAGTCCAAATATCTTTTAGCCTAAGACGCCTCGAGTAGTACTTCATCTGCAGAGAATTAGCACATAAATATCTCTCTAATTCCCAAAAAAATATGACCATGAATCTGACCATCACTTGACCATGAATATGACCATCTGGCAAATATCCAGAGATAATTTCATTATAGCTTGCATTTATAATTGGTATCAAAGGAGAATTCAAATGGTTGGCGTGTGAGTAAGAAGGTTCATGATTTTCTCAAAAACTCACAAATTAATTTCCTTCCCTCTTCCTTGGGAAGATGACAATTTTTTATGACCGGCCTTGAGTCCCAACAACCCTTCGTGAGGAATACTTTGGGTAGCTTCACGACATCATTCAATTCGGCTTCAGAGTATTGGGTCCCCTGATCGCACATGAAAATGGTTTCGTAGAAGTTACAAATAGAGGAGGATTGAGTAAAGATTAATGTATTTAATTAACTTTAACTTCGTAGTCGCCGCAAACCAATTGAAAGGGGCGCCAGGCTAGCTAAGGGGGTCCGTACGGGTCTCGCAATCCTGACGCCGCGGGTTCAAATCCCGCCCAGGTCAATCTTTTATTTATAATATAGAAGCTTGTCCTGAGCCATGGGTGTTTAAAATGGGGTGGCAACCTGTAGATAGCCCCTTCCTCCATGACCCTAAGTGGTTGAATGGAAGGCTAACACGCAAATAAATAAAAAATAAAAAAACAAAAAAAACAATTCAAATACAAGCAAAACAGTTGTTTTTCGGAAACAGTACAGTTTTTAAAATAAAAATAAGATAAGCAGAAAAATATGCGATGCCGGTACTATTATCTATTCATAATGTAACTTTGCNCTAGTGCGGGGAATTTAATAACTTATCAGACTTGTCCCGGTAGCATAAGTGGTAAATGCACCGGCCCGGATAGCAGGGGATCCAGGTTCGAGTCCTGGCTGGGACAGTTAGATTTTTTATTCTGTTCCCTTGCACTAAACATTATCTAAATTTACGTGGGATTAAAGACCACAAAATAAATAATATTTATATATTTTTAACATATCATGATGACTTACGTACAATAAACAAATATAGAATATTATAAATGCTAATTATTTACATTGTTATTTACATAAGCAAATAACTGTGAAAAAGGATCAGTTCACTTTACTGCTATAAGAAGCAGTTACTCATATGTAAGGGTTGATAGAGAAATTCACTCACGTATAAATCACATGTTATTTCGCTTCAATTCATTTAATTTACTTTTTTTAAATAATTCTATCTAAAGGATTTTATAGTCTAAGGAATGACTGAGTAGGTCTTCTTTCAAAGGGTTTTTCGTTTTCACCCGAGATCCTCCTCCCCGAGAAAGTGAAAACGAGCCCTTTCCCTTCCTCTGACCCTTAACTCTACTTCCACTTGTGAGTGCTGTGACACTCCTTCCATTCAGACATCTTTTAGTACAAGTGATTTCCGATCTCAGGCCCTCATATGTAAAATTTTGGCACCTTGTACCCTTTGAGGTCAGAGGACTTTGAGCTGCACATCTTTAAAATCCGCCTACTGTTTCTGCACAACACACACAAACAAAACTGAAACAGCTTTCAGTGAATATTCATTCCTGAACATTTTGCTCAAGGAATAAGCGTCGTACCCACTCTGCTTTCCAATTCCTGGTTAATATACCGAAATTACATCTATATACGAATAAAACAGGGTTAACTTGGCCGCAAGTCTATTGGATCATTGTGACGTCCATATATATCAGGATGATTTCTGATACTTCGTAAATTTTTTTTTTTTTAAACACTCTATTTAGAAATTTCAGCCTGCACAGCGTGCATCTTGCAATGTGCTCTCAAAATATATAATAAATATGTACAAATAAAATAATAATGTACAATATAAATTAATATAAA
>KZ806913.1:459763-469855 GCA_000696205.2 Oncopeltus fasciatus | reverse complement strand
CTTTTCGGGCAAGTATGCTAGCCTTTACACCACCAAGGCTAGCTAGATAATTCCTTCTACTCCCCGCACTTTACTCCGAGTGTAAACCGCCGAGTAAAAAGAATATATTGTCGTATGCTCGAAGGAGCTAACATTGTCAGCTATTTAATAAGATTCTCGTTTTTTCCTTATATTTATTTTTTTAAATACTAATATTGGTTGTGATATTTAATCTTACGTTAATTTTATACAATAAATGCAAAGGAAAAGAATAAAAAAATCTTTGAATTTTTTGACCGTAGGTAGTATTATTAGATGATTTTGTTGGGGTTCGGTCCAGGTAGATCCACAAAAATATAAATTTTTAAAAAAGGATATATTTTTTTTAATGGTATTTTTTTGGATTTACCTTGACAGAACCCCAACAAAAATCATTAAATAAAACAATCTTACTACCTCAGCCGGAACTCGAACCCGTATCTCCTGCTAGACTTTACAACACCGAGGATATCCAGATAATTCCTTATACTCCACGCACTTTACTCCGAGTCTGAACACCCTAAATATATCGTCTTATGCTCGAAGGAGCTAACATTGTCATAAGGATAGTCAAAAATGGCTGAAAATATTAGCTCCTTCGAGCATATCTCGAGTCTTACTCGGGGGTTTGGTCTAGAAGTAAAGTGCGGGTAGTAGAAGGAATTATCTCGCTAGCCTGGGTGGTGTAAAGGCTAGGTTCGAGTCCCGGCTGAGGTAGTAATATTTTTTTATTCCATTTCCTTGCATTTATTGTATAAAATTACCGTGGGATTAAATGTCACAATTAATATGAGTATTCTTTATTTAGGGATAAGTCTCTTGTATAAATCCTTTTTACCGAGCAATATATGTATTTACTTCTATTACTACATGAATTACTATAGTCTTTTATGCAATTACCCTGAGAGTTCTTGAATTTCTTTTGTTGGTATCCTTAGGGAACCGTCCCCAAGAAAATAAAATGCATTCCCTTACCCCACCTTTCTCATTCTTTTCCCAGTTTCCATTGTTCTCACTAAATCACCGTATCTCACTGTCAGACTGTCCCTCTCTCCTTCACTTTCTCTCACACACTCCTCTGCCTTTCTCTTTCTCCCTCTCCTCCGCTATTTATCTCCTCTCTCCGCCGCCCCCTCCACTCTAAGTGAGGATGTCCTCTCCTCGGTAAACTCTAATCCAAGCCGTCTCCGAGACAGATGGCCCTCGTATCACGAGCACACACACACTCTCCTTCACCACAGGTACCCGGCTTAATGGGGTGGTTTTCCATCAGCCCCATTCGCCGTAACCTTTCGCCCTGCTTTGATCACATCAGATTGGACATTATCCCACCTGGAAAGGTTACGCTAAAAGTGGACATCAATAGCCCCTTCAAAAGAAAAAAGAAAAGGGAAACGATTTGGTATACACGAAAATATACCAATTTGAACTACTTGATAATACTTCCCATCATTGTCATATTTATTTAGGTAGAAATCAATGAATGAAAGACTATTTTGATCTTATTTCACCGTTTCATTTTAATTTGATCAATCCAACAGTGTCTGTTAAAAAAAAGAAAAAAAGAAGATTTTTAAAATTAAACATTTTTAAAATATGAGAGTAGATTTACCTTTTCTTAGTTTTTTTTTTCTCTGTTATTCTATTATTATGATTTATTTTAACTTATTCATTATAAAACAAAGGGAATATGCTTAGTTCAAGGAGCTCATGTGTGATGGATGTTTACATTCCTCGGGAACATGGAGTCACTATCGTGACACACTAGCATCTGTTTAATGTTTTTGCCAAACAAGTATGTAGAAAATATTGATATCTCTGCGGCAAATAAAAACAAAACTTCCCATAAAACTAACATCATTTTTTTTTTTAAAAGATCGAAAAACTAGTCTACCTCCACATTCAGGGTAATATATACCACAGTAGTAGATGCTGGAGTACTATGTGCACGTGCTTGTATTTTTAGCCTATTTCGATTCGCCACAACAGTTACATGCGTTGTTTTCTTGGGTGCTTCTTCTAGCCTGAGGAGAAGCTTATTGTGGAGTACTAAACGACTACTCTCAACCAATGAACTTTTATTTCAAAAGGGTTCTTGTGTGTCCCCATTATCAATGAGCCAATTGGTTTTACTAAATAATTAATAAAATTGTATTATTTATTTTTGTTTTCCCTTTTTCCTTTGAAGCACTAGAAAAGAAACTATCTTTCATTGAAAATCGGCTTATGCAGCTTTTCCTAGTAGCAGTCTTATTTTGTAATAATAATAATTTTATAAAAACACGAGTGAGAGATAGCCACGTCCAACAATGGGTAAAGAAATAGATCAGACACAGGTACTATTATCAAGATGTCCTTCCACACTTCAATTCAAGCAGTCCGAAATTGAGGCATTTCACGTTGGGCAAAGAAGCGGGCAGTGACAAACTCCTGTGTCCAGATTAACAGTAACGCATGCGATTGGTAATAACATCACAGGGCTTTGAAGAAGAGAAGACGGAAACTGGACCACAACCCCAGAAGAAACGCACTGAAGGGGAATGTCATTGCGCAAGAGGTAGGGCGAACTTCAAGAGACAGGGTCCCGGAGTGGACATTCACGCTTCGTTATCGGCTGAGTAGGCGCGCACAAAACACCTGTCGAGGAAGTAAGAAATCGCACCTCCGACCAGCTGTAATAGCGGGTAAACATAACGGATTGACTCGCATAACAGGCTCCCACGCGGAAAACGTCTACGTACAGATCTGTCTTCCTATTAGGGAAATATACATTTATCACAACTCAAAAAGTAATAATACACTATAAGGCATAATAACAATAATTATATAATATATTTATTTTTTCTGAAAATAAGAGAATAAAATAAATGAGTTTAAAAAGAAACAATAATAAGACCAAAATTTAATGAAGTGAGTTAAAATTTGATGTAAATGAGATTTTCTTGAATATTCCGGGGACCCGGCATTACGAGAAATTGATATTGCAATATGAATTTGATAGTCCGGATATTGTCCGAGCGTTAATTGAAGAGATATGCACTAAAATCGTCAATAATATTGTAAAATCTCTATATTTTATTAATTTTTTTTCTTCTTTTTTTTATATCTCAATCATTCTTTTATTAAAGATGAATGATTAATGAAAATTTGTATAGGGCTCGGTAGAGAGCTTCACCCAATGCCAATAGGCTGGCATCGGTGAGTAGACGGGTTGTATTTAACTATAACTGTATCCCTATACAATTTTAGGAATTCGTAAATATAATTCCATTCTTAATTCGAAACGTACAGGGAGCTAGTAAAAAAAAAAAAAAAAAAACTANAACAGAGAATCAAGAAAATTACTAACCCAGAACTTGATGAGAATTCTCACTGGCTAGATAATAATAATAGTAAATTAAAAAGTGATAACAGATTTCAATATCAATATAATAATAACGAGTGGAGGAATATTTTTCAGTTAGAAGAACAGAAATGGAAGGAATCCATGAGTCCTAATTCAGACCATATGTCTACCAGATCCGATCCAGTTAGGGCGGAATCTATTACTGTCGCGGACCAAGGGCGATGGCGGAACCCAGCGTCTTTAGGTGTAGGCAACTTCTTCTCTAAAGAACAAAGTGAAGAATTAAAAGAACCTGAAATCATAACAAAACAAAACGTAGGTAAATGGGAAGAAAGACAGCAACAGACATTTGGGAATCGAGAAAACGAGTCAATCAAAGAAGACTCGGGCAGCTGGGTGAAGGAGCACAGCGTAGGTTACGGGATTGAAATTGATGGAGGAAATCGTAAGAAGAAGATTGAACCTCAAGAACCTGACGTCGTGTACGGACAGAGCGGATACAACAAACCCAGAGTCCCTGAGCTTGGACATGAACAGAAGGGCTTGGACAAAACTAGAATGGGAGATTCGGCGCATACACCGACCTTATTTAACAAGCAAAGATCCAAGGTTCCAGGTTATGAGATAAATGAGTTTGACAAGCAGAGAACACATGATGTATCGTATGAAACTTATGGATACGAAAATCCAAGAACCCATGACACTGCATTCGAGCAAAATAGATTCATGAAACCGAAAGTACCCGACCTGGGTTATGGGCAAGGAATGGAGCTTGTAAATGATAGAGTAAATGGATGGCAAGTCTATTTGTAACAAATCGAAATACACAAATTATGTCATATAGGTCTCGGGCAAACATCAAGTAAAATATGAATGCAACAGACCACACAATAACAGCATGAAAGAAAGCTATAATTTGAAACAAGATTATCAATTCGAATAGTAAACTAATTAATTTTAAATAGACAATAACTAATGAATAGCAGCGAAAATTATATTAATTTAATTTATATAGAAAACAAAAGAGCTATGTTGGTCAGCATTAAAAAATTTAATTAATTAAATAACGAATTTTATTATTATTTAAAGTGGCATATTGCATCTACTACAGGAGTAGTTCTTTAATTTACTTATATATGTTAAATAATTGAGATACAATAATTTGATATAATTTTACACACTTAAATTATTTTGTCGAAATTATTGAGATATACTTATGTTATTCGTTTTTGTGTAATATATATATATAATGTGAATAACAAGTTTTTTTATGTAAGGCATGGAATATGTAAAGATATTTTCATGGCATACTAATTAATTTGATATATTTTCTACAGAAGTCATATATGCAATTTAAAATGTATGTTGCGTAATGAAGAACTTGTTGTTTAGATCAAAGTATATAAAGGGAATAAGAAACTTGTTTTAAATCGAAAGTCGCTGCATAGGAATAAGCCAGATTTAACGTCTCTAATAAATACGTCAGATATAGAACGGAACTTTCTCCAGGAACCACAGTTACGTTTTTATCAAAACAAGCGTTCGAACGCATTATTGTAACAACATAACAGTTATGTATTACAAGAATATAATAATACATATCAGTTGTTATTTGTCAGAGTAGTTGTGGAAGAAATATTTTTTTAAGGTTAACTTAACATTTAATAGGAACTTATTTTTTGACACTTGCAGTCACATACACTTCAGGAAGATATTGTATAGGACTGGAAGTATTATAAGGAGACAAATAGGCTATGAGAAAACTTTTGGATTTTATAGAATAAAAAAATGTTATTTAACTTTCAAAAGGAGAAGTTATAAACCATTGACATTGAAGTACATAGAGACCTTGTTCGGTAAAAATGTAGTTTTAATTTACATACTGACAGAACCACAATTTACTCTTCAATCTTATTTACTTGTGATATTTTATGCTGGATCTGTTTGAATTGAAAATTTAATTTCATTTATCTGACCTAAACACTTTATTTTAAATAATGGTGGGTTCTTTTTCTCTGATTTTCAAAGAGATATGTCGTACATGTAAACTATAAAGTTATAAGTCTTATTGAAACATAGAACGTCTGGGAGGAAAGACATGATACAAATGTCTTTATTATTGACCTACGGATTTAGAGATGGTGCGTGATCAGCACATAGGGACGGTAGTTGGGCTGAGGGCATAAGTATCCACAGAGTTATTTAATGTAGAAACACAGACTAAAAAATCTAATCTATACTGTGAGGATTGAACCTGAGATCTTTGGCTAAGAGGTCCATTGTCATTACCACCCGACTACTGGAAACCCTTAAAATATAAATGATGAAGATTGGCTTAAAGATACTCTTGGTCATAAACTTGCTTAAACAAATTAATAATTGAATGGAAATGATATATTCTTTTTTTTTTAATTTAAGTGTTAGCCTTCCATTCAACCACTTAGGGTCATGGAGGAAGGGGCTATCTACAGGTTGCCATCCCATTCTAAACGGCCAAGGCTCATGACAAGCTTTTCATTATAAATAAAAGATTGACCTGGGCGGGATTCGAACCCGCGGCGTCAGGATTGTGAGAGCCGAACAGATCCCATGAGCTATCCCGGCGCCTCAATGTATATATTCGATCTCAAAATTCTAATAAATACCGAAATGTTGATTAACCCTGACATTGTATAAGAAAAACAGTTCATTTATAATTTTAACAAATACTTTTGGTTATTTTATTTACGAATATCTTGTACACATGGGTTATCAGAAACAATAAATTATCAGATGTTGTGTTAATAATGATTGCACTGTTGCAGGTTGCCTCCGAAGTTGCTGAAAGTGGCCTCGGGAGCCAGCAAGGCTCTGTACGCGCGAGGCTATGGATATAGTGTGATTCCCATCCCTCAGAAAATCCTCCTCCAAACAAACGTGGCCCGGCGCGAAGTGCATCATAGTCGACCACCAAGGCGTACCAAGAAACCCCGTCGTGGAAAGAGACCCTCGGCGGGATACGCCACCAAGTATCAGGACTACAAGCCGAAAGGTCACAAACGCCGCCCAATCAGCCAAAACCACGACTATCACGAGGAGCCCGATGAAGACTTCGAGTACGACGAACGTCCCTACGGCAAAGATTTTGAGGAGTTGGTCGGCAGTAAGCACCACGAGTACAAAAAGAAACCTCCGGGGCGCTCGAGATACAGGGACGAGGACGGGGCTTTCAGCGAGACGAGAGGATATGTCTATGATCGGCGACAGCGGCCGAAACGTCCAAGCCGGCCAAGCTCGAGCAAGTTGTACTCGGCAGCGATCGCGCGCCCACCTCCGAGATATCGCGAGGAGAACGATTACGATGACGAGGAGGAAGAAGTTTACGCTAAAGAGCGGCCTTCCCGCTACAAGGACGAAGATGAAGAAGAGGAACTATACTACCAGAATGACCGTTTCAGAGACTGGGGTCCAGACGACGTCTACCATGACAGAGCATATGAGACGGAGCGTGATAAACTCCGAGAAAAGCACAAAAGGATTGCAATAGAACAGAGAATCAAGAAAATTACTAACCCAGAACTTGATGAGAATTCTCACTGGCTAGATAATAATAATAGTAAATTAAAAAGTGATAACAGATTTCAATATCAATATAATAATAACGAGTGGAGGAATATTTTTCAGTTAGAAGAACAGAAATGGAAGGAATCCATGAGTCCTAATTCAGACCATATGTCTACCAGATCCGATCCAGTTAGGGCGGAATCTATTACTGTCGCGGACCAAGGGCGATGGCGGAACCCAGCGTCTTTAGGTGTAGGCAACTTCTTCTCTAAAGAACAAAGTGAAGAATTAAAAGAACCTGAAATCATAACAAAACAAAACGTAGGTAAATGGGAAGAAAGACAGCAACAGACATTTGGGAATCGAGAAAACGAGTCAATCAAAGAAGACTCGGGCAGCTGGGTGAAGGAGCACAGCGTAGGTTACGGGATTGAAATTGATGGAGGAAATCGTAAGAAGAAGATTGAACCTCAAGAACCTGACGTCGTGTACGGACAGAGCGGATACAACAAACCCAGAGTCCCTGAGCTTGGACATGAACAGAAGGGCTTGGACAAAACTAGAATGGGAGATTCGGCGCATACACCGACCTTATTTAACAAGCAAAGATCCAAGGTTCCAGGTTATG
The DNA here is from genome assembly GCA_000696205.2 of Oncopeltus fasciatus. Classification (NCBI taxonomy): domain Eukaryota; kingdom Metazoa; phylum Arthropoda; class Insecta; order Hemiptera; family Lygaeidae; genus Oncopeltus; species Oncopeltus fasciatus. The sequence goes on along the minus strand of KZ806913.1, from coordinate 462,320 downwards.
AGATAAATGAGTTTGACAAGCAGAGAACACATGATGTATCGTATGAAACTTATGGATACGAAAATCCAAGAACCCATGACACTGCATTCGAGCAAAATAGATTCATGAAACCGAAAGTACCCGACCTGGGTTATGGGCAAGGAATGGAGCTTGTAAATGATAGAGTAAATGGATGGCAAGTCTATTTGTAACAAATCGAAATACACAAATTATGTCATATAGGTCTCGGGCAAACATCAAGTAAAATATGAATGCAACAGACCACACAATAACAGCATGAAAGAAAGCTATAATTTGAAACAAGATTATCAATTCGAATAGTAAACTAATTAATTTTAAATAGACAATAACTAATGAATAGCAGCGAAAATTATATTAATTTAATTTATATAGAAAACAAAAGAGCTATGTTGGTCAGCATTAAAAAATTTAATTAATTAAATAACGAATTTTATTATTATTTAAAGTGGCATATTGCATCTACTACAGGAGTAGTTCTTTAATTTACTTATATATGTTAAATAATTGAGATACAATAATTTGATATAATTTTACACACTTAAATTATTTTGTCGAAATTATTGAGATATACTTATGTTATTCGTTTTTGTGTAATAAGTTTGATTTGTAGCAGAATAAACATGAAGATGTGTTCAAAGAACAATCAGTCAATGCCGAAAGAATTGTATATTTACATGTCGCCTTGTACACATATTCAGTACAGACTTTGAATGAAATTTATGCATTCAAATAAGGGCGTCCAACAGACGCGTATCCAATTGGACAGTGTTGGACGGGTTTCCGAATCATTTTTTCTGTAAATCTCCAAAAACTGTCCAATCACTCTCAATATGATGACAATTAGATATGCTGATGAAATTGTATATAACCAGTTCATCCACTCATTTTCCACTGTGTGTTGAAAACTGATTTTCCATGATGGTTACACACGGGACACAACAGTAGTTTTTCTCCCCTTCTACTGAGGGCCTATGAGAAACTATTCTCCAGCCTTGAGATAGCGTAATGTTTCGAGGTTAGAAACGAAAGAACAGCTTGGTTTTGCAGAACATGTAAATATACTTCTTATAAATGTAAATATTATAGGTGAAGTTTAAAATTAATTATCATATGTAAATAAGAAATAATAATTTATTAAAATATAAAACTGTGTTAATCTTAAGAGATTATTTAAATATATTATTTATTTATAAAATAATATGTAAATAAATCACTGTAAAATAAATTATTATATAAACTGTAGTTATTTTTGTTATTAATCTCAAAATCCCTAAAAACAAGTTATCTGGATTTCTCCCACTATCCCTAGAGAGACCTAAGGGTTTTTAATTTATTTTTAGAAATGTTTACATTATTTACTTGACGAGCTCTACAAAACGATTAACACTTTGAACTTCAATTACATACAGCTGAATTGTTAATTGTTAAAATTTTATGACATGAAAAATAATAAAAATACAATGTTGTCTGTAGAAAATTTTTAAGCCATAACATTTCATAATTATACAATTTAAAAAAAACCTGATTTCTTATAGGAAATATTTTGAAATTATATTCTTTCTCCAGGATTTCCATGGACTGTAACTAAGCACTTATTCCGAGTGAATAATAAAAATCAGTGGCTATACAGTATGACAACTTGCCTGCTTTTAGTTGGAACATCCATAGATGTTAGGCACAGCTAAAAATGTAAAATTACTCTTAGATTTTGAAGTAATGACTTTTAATTATTAATTGGCAAAGAATGCGAAGGTATGAAAATTTCGTGCATGAACATATAAATGTGAAAGAGTATTTCTTAAAAATGAGATTCGGATGCTCTTATCATCCTCGAATCAGAATACTACTAATATACTACTAATAACTAATAATTCAATAATATTAATAATAATTCTACAACAATTGAGCGATACTAATAATATGATAAATTTCGATTGGCAAGATAACTAACTACCTTCTCAGTATTTTTGCCGAAATATTGCCAGAAAAACCTACGATTTTCCGCAAAATTAGTATTTTTTTTTATTGCTCGCTGACATTTCAGCCAACATTATAAGCCATTTTAGGACAATCGTGTAGGCGAGAGGAGAGATTTTTTTTTAAATTTTATTACTAGGAACATTGTAAAATTAAATTAAGTTTTTAAAATTAAAATTAAAGAATTCATTAATCTATTGTGTTAAATGAGTATATTGATTGAAGTCCATTTTTTCACTTTGTCATACCAAATGATAATTTATTTCCTCATAAGATCTAGCGTTTTCCAGTCATGCAGTCTCACCATTTCCTATCAGAAATCAACCAGAAGAAATCCACAATTCATCCACGTCGCCAACTGGAAGCATATTTCTCTCTTTTTATAAAATAACACTGAGTGAGTATAAAAGCAACTTCCATTTCAATGTAACTATTTTCCTCTTTAGTTATCCTTAGAACCAATATGCATATATATTAGAGAAATAATATTGCGAGCAACATTCTCTGACATAAAAAAAAAATGTATATATATATATATATATACATATATCTAACATTT
>KZ806913.1:414882-449966 GCA_000696205.2 Oncopeltus fasciatus | reverse complement strand
TTTAATAGATTAACCTTCTGAATAAATAAATATATATATATATATATATATATATATATATATTCAATATTTTAATTCCAGTATATTTTACTTAGCTTTATATTTTTTATAAGGACAAATGAATTCCCTCTAAAAGACCCAATAATGGGCGTGTTACCTTTACTTAATGTACTGTTGTAAGCTGTTATATGGCCAATAATAATTTTTTTTCTATAATTAAAAATAATAACATTAATCATAATGAATAATGCCGATTTAATATTATTTATTTGACACGATCACTTTTTTATCATTATTGAAAGTTTATTATAACAATTATACAATAATAGCTCTAAAAATAGGCTGTTATTATTTCGATTATACAGCAGTGAAGAGGCTTACCCAGAAACATAGATCAGTAGACGCCCCCTCCCACTAATCTCATCTCGGGGTCACTCATGCGCTGTGGGAAAAATAAAGTCAATAATTTACATTAGGGTATAAGCCAGGCCCTAAAAAGAGGAGTGAGGAAGGGCTAGTCGTCAGCCCAGTTTTTTTGTGGGGGCCGCATACTTCCCCGCTCCCAGCCACATCCTCGAGATATCCAGAGGCTGGCTAAGACCGAATAATAGTCTTCCTGTTCCCGGAGTCATTCACGCTCGTGAGCTTCTTCAGGAAGGCTTCTGGCCATACACCCTGAGACAGGAATGCAAAAGATAAGTCCCAGACTGAACTCGCCGCCGACTGCTAGCGAGTCCTTGATGGGTGTAGTGATGGGCTTGTCTTCAAAGTTTGACTTTTATAACAACGCTTACAGGACCCTCAACCATGGGTGCAGTCGACTATCGTCAAATGCCGTCAGTTTTTCGCAGGCAGGGTTGTTATCTTAAAAAATATCATTTCTGATGTCAAATGATTTATAAGTGTGATATCACCATAATAGGCACCATTTTTCATTCTCGCTAAGAAAGAAAGCCGTTAATTATGTGATGAAAGATTAAGCCTTCTACCTAGAAGTTCATTATAATAATTAAAGAATAATTATAGACAAGAAGAAACAAGGATTCAGTTTATCATCTCACGCTTTGAGATTAAATAAGTGTCTTCTAAAAACCACATTTATAACTTTAAACCTCACATAATAATTAACTATTTTATCGTTATTGCTTGAGTTTCAGTTTTGAAGGAAATTTTGCCATAAAGAGTATTATTATTCACAAGCAAGTAGACGCCTCTAAATACTATATAGATAAATATATAATGTATATAGAAAATGAAAAATTCGCGGCTGCGATATATATAATAATGAGAACAGGAACAGGTGGAAGAAAGAGTGTATTGAACACACAATAAGAGAAAATTGCAATGAGTAAAATTTTCGGGGATCTCTCGCTCTTCGTCAGGGAGGAGTGAAGAATATATCCTAAAGAAAAAGAAAAAGATTGAGGAGGAATCAAATTAGGAGGTAAGTAACCCTGCGGGTTTCAGTGTGAAAAGTTCCGGAGGTTAGAGGAGCGAACATGGGAAGAACATGCAGTAGTTTTGTGGGAAGGAGGGCAGAGGTCTGACGGTCGGGAGCGGGTCTGTCGAGAGCGGATCTGAAGGAGAGCAGGTCATAGAGCATGGAGAGGATAGTGGAGGCAGCATACGTTAGAAAATGGAAAGAAGGGAGTCAATCAAGGGGAAAATTTCAAATTGGAGTACACCAGTTATTTCTTAGTATCTTGGGGATTTGAACGCAAATCATCAGGGTTTTTAGCTTGTTGTTCTGCCCTCTAATGGAGTCGGTTATAAAAAGCAAACTTGTCATGGAAGTGGAGGACTGAGAGAGAGAGAGAGAGAGAGAGAGAGAGAGAGAGAGAGAGAGAGAGAGAGAGCATAGAGTTGGCATGTNTTTCGTAGTTTATTGTCAATATAAACATAACCCTGTACTATTATATGGAAAATATAGTACAAATATATGTGTACGTATGTGTGTGTTAGTGTATTTTTGTGTCTTTTTAGTTGAAGAAAAAATATTTTTTAATAATATTTAGAAATATTTGTAAAACTTGAAAAATAATTTTTTTTTTGTAAAGTTCTTTTTTTTTCTCATTTTTGTTTCTCCGGATGAATATTTATTTTGATACAACTGTGAACAAGGCACACAATCATTTACCATTATTAGAGTTCATTTTCAACAAATCGCGCGCCATATGTTTAGTTTATACTCTTTCTGTCTGACGAGTTCTTTTAATATTATAAATTAGTCTTAACAAAACTGTAAATTAGTTGCCTTAAGTGAACCGTTAATTATTTTTAAAGACAAATAACTGTTATTTATCATAAAAAATGTATAATTATAACGAATATGTTATAAAATATGTGCTACAGAAGCTAAACATTTTTTAATAACTAATATTTTGTAATCTTTTCCGTTTAATAGATGATGTCTTGGCTGTCTCCAAAATTACACTTCCTCAATTCACGCACAAAAAAAAAAAAAAAAAAATGTCGCTACTTAACGATTTGAGATGGAAGAGTTTGACAGGTCTAAAATGAGCCATTTCGGAGACATCTAGCCAGCTGTTTCCTCAGCGTCGGCGGTGGTTGAGTTCCGGTGCCCAGCAGGGGTGTACGTGGGGGGAGCCTTGTGCAACCCCGCCCCCGCCAAGTTGCGCAAGGGTGGTGGAAAGCGGACCGAATCCTCGGGAGGAAGAGCCTGTGACTTATCCGGAAACGGGACCGGCGACTCTCTTATCACAGCCTGTTTTCTGTGGACAATGCATTCCTCGTGATAGCTGGAGAGGACATGTCAGGCAACCACCAATGTAAGGAGCACTTCCAATATGGGCCTATCAGGTTATACATACTTATCGTCCTATTTTTAGAAATTTCCAGAACAAAAAGGATGGGAATTGTTGTTAGGATCACTTCAGCTACGAAGACGTTGGGATAATGTTACATATTATGGAAAGATCATTTTAATGCTTTAAAGAGTTGTACATAAATGTTGACGTGGGCTTATATCAAAAAGTGTGAACGTAAATAAGCATTGTGTATATAGTTGGTGTGCAACTAATGATTTCATAATTCATATTTGTAGGTGAATTATTATAAAAAATATAAACCCATTTATATGATAAATATACCTTCCCTATACCTATTGGTACCATATGAAGTTATTTGGAATTTATCAAAAAATATATGTTATCTCTGCTTTTTCATGTGTCAAGAAAAGGAGAATAAGATCTGAAATATAAATTCTCTACCATTTCCTCGCTCACTACTGTAAGAAATGCTGTAATGAAATTACATTAGTTTTCCCTAATCAAAATCAAGTTATTATTCTCACTACATGTTTTTGGAAATATTTTTAAGATCTATATTGATCCTAAATTGTAAATGGCAAAAATGACCCGACAAAGGGCTCATTCAGTCAGCCAATCATTAGACAGGGATGCCACGTATTGTGGTATACAATTTTAAACGAACAGATATTCTTATTATTTTCCAACAAATAACTAGGGGCTGGACATCCAGGTCGCACTTGTCCCGAACCTCCGTGGGCTGTGGGCGCTCTGCGGAGGAGGAGCGCTTACTGCCCAGCTAACGGGAGCTTCCACTCAGAACAGCCTGAGAGGAAGCACTATCACAAGATGGAAAAGTCTGGCTTGTGCCCCCGTCGCACTCCTTTCCCCTGTCTCTCTCTCTCGTCTTGGGGCCGGTCGTGGGTGTCCTGCCCAACCATAGGCCCAACACTGACCCATTGCCGTTAATGACCTATTGGTTGACACGCCGTTATAATAGAAAAATTTTTCTTCTCACAATGGTTTCACGCCTTCATGAGATTCTAGTATAGAAGATAAGCTATTATTAGAAGCAGGCGGTCTGTTTTCATTTTATGGCTGATTTGCATAACCTTTAACGTTAATACCTTTAACTATGGCAGTTCATATTCCTGCTTACTCGTTCCAAAAATATATAATTTGGGAAACAATAACGCCTGTATTCCACTGAGACGTACGAGAAGGGGATGTTTCTTGAACGAAGACGTCCACCCAGAAAGGGGTTACTTACCACGAATCTTCATGAGGAAGACGTTACCCCCGTTCGCTACGCTGGGTCACGCTCAGGTGGCGCATTCCGTGGCACATACTGTGACCATCATTTACGGCGAGAGGATACAGCTCACTGTGAGCCCCTCATTCTACCCGAGTATGTTTTTTCTGTTTGTTTTTGCCATTAATTCTATATTGAAAATGAATCTGGAGTGTTCTGAATCCCAATGAGGTATTTTCATGTATACTTTTGTAAAGTAAACTGGTGCTTCCTACGAGACGTGTGAGTAGTAGTTCGTTAGTGCCAGTCAAATTATAGAGGGTGTAACTGCCTGTCACAGAAGAGCTCACTAACTATAATAACAGTATTCTAACAGCTAAAATAAAATTTTTTTTTTTGCTCGCAGTTGGATTTCTTAGCTGAAGCACAATAATAGGGAAGGTGAAAAGAGCAGTGGAATGGTCTCTCACGAACTTACTCCTCAGCAATTAGCTAAGAGGTTAGAAATTTGTAATAATTTAATGAAAACTCTTTTCTGATATGCGATTTTACTGGAAGATTGCCACCTGAGACAAAAGTGGGTTTACTGGCGAAATCCGAATACTCGTAATCTATAGCTAGATCTCGGTCAAACTGTTTTTCTGCTTCCTGCGAGGAGGGAATAAGAAAAAAAAAGTAGTTTGCTCTTTTTTGGAAATTTGAAGGTGTTATTCATAACGAATTATTTCTTTACGGATGCTCATCCGTAATAAGGGGGAGGGCTTTACCAACGAACCCAAATTTTAAATCAGCAAAAAATAAAAATATCTCAAAATAACAATAATCTATTTTTTGTAGTGTTGACGCGGGGTCTGCTATGTAAATGGAGAAACTTAATTAATTCCATTAATATGTGGAAATTTACTCATTATATCATGGCCGCTCTGATTAACTTCCCTTTTACCTGTTTTCCTTCAGGCAAAAAAAAAAATATTCACGTAATTAGCATGAGACGGCTTTCAAGAACAAAAAGTGTCTATAAATTCTAAATTTCACAAATTATTATAAAATCAATAATGATTAACTTTACACATGAGTTCGAGTAAATGAAAAAAAAGTTATTATACAAATAGAAAAGCACAATGAAATGAAAAGTTAAAATCGTTGTTGCTGGCTCTAAACCTAGCAGCGTGGGTGAGGAGTGGGGGCCCCCCACTTGAGCTCCCCCAGCTCAACCATCCTAGATTCTCAATTCTAAAATATCACTTTAAAAAGAAAGTAATGCGTATTTCTACGAGCACATTTGTACAATAAACATTTAAGAATTTAAATTTATCTTAGACCTCTTTCATGCAAAAATATAATTTTCTATTATCTTTTTCCTACATTTCGCAATATTTATTTTCTACTCTTAGAAGTTCATACGTAATAAGCATTTTTATGGAGTTTTCTTTAAAAAAATTCCCCCCAAAAAAATTGATTAGTTTGATTCACATTAGAATATATTATAATAAAATAATTGTAAAATTAGTCATTGTTAAAATTTAACATATTTTTTGAGTTATTAAATTTTATTTTAGAAAATAATTAATTATACAACGATTTATGAGAAATTGGAATGTTGGCAGACAAAAATGACAAGAATACAAATACAGAAATATTAACAGTATGCTCTTGTTATAGTATACAAAAAAAATATATATATATNATAAATATTTAATTTGGTTGTGGTATTTTATCCCACGTAAATTTCAAACAATTAATGAGAGGGAATAGAATATAAAAAACTATCTGTCCCAGCCAGGAATAGAACCTGGATCTCCTGCTATCCGGGCCGGTGTACTTGCCAGTTATACTACCAGGACGTGTTAGTTACTTATGTTACTTTCTCGTGGGTTAGACTCTTGCTAGTGTAGAGGGAATTGAATAAGACAACTAACACGTCCTGGTAGTATAACTGGCAAGTACACCGGCCCGGATAGCAGGAGATCCAGGTTCGATTCCTGGCTGGGACAGATAGTTTTTTATATTCTATTCCCTCTCATTAATTGTTTTAAGTATAAAAATAATTATTTGTAAATTGAGGAAATTGACAACACGTTTGTCAATAGGAATTTGGCAATAGACCAAACATCAACGAAATTTTAGTTAATTCAAATTAATTCAGCTCGAGACAAGTAATGACACATATACAACCTATTAAAAAAAACAAAAAAAACTTTGTTATAGTCATTAGTTATAAGAAAGGTATTTTTTGTTGGTAACAGATATATTTTGTGTCACATACATTTTTTTTTACTATTAATTTATAATGCGTGTAGCCAATTCTTTCTTCCTCTCTATTGCTTCACTCTGGATTGGGAACTAAACATTAGATAACATTAACTACCTCACAAAGAGAAAATTCCTCAGTGCTAACAAGACTTCAAAAAACTCTCGCTTATTGTCAAGCATGAGTCGTCTATTGTGTTCTGAACGCACAGTAATTTTTCTCTTAGGCTCATTAGATCTCGTCATACCTTTTTTTCAATTTTTTTCTGTCTTTCATAAATAATATCTCCGATCACAAATAACATTTTTTCTTGGTAAATCAATATTTTCTACCACATGAAAATGTTTTGACCTGGTTGTATATTCTATTGAAGTCACTACTGGACAAATATACAAAAATAGAGACGAAATATATTTAGACATTCAATCTTTTGATATTTTCATTTTCGATTGTTAATTTATATATTTTTAATGAGCTAATACCTACTAAGTTCTTACTCAATGCTTGACCAAAATATAAATACGTTTTTTAAATTATCCTTAAACTTTGCTAGTTATTATACATAAGCACATTAAATTGAGGGCATAAATCAGTAGGAATTTATTATAAAATAGAAAGGCAAAATAGGAAAAAAAACATTTTTTATTGGTCTAGCGGGTTTTATTTCAGAAATCACTCAATAAAGATTGATCTGAGAAGAAGAAGTAATGAACTAATTGTTGAATTGAGTATAGAATAACACTTATCGAATAGAGGCTTTTTAGAGTCTTGTCCACGATTTCTATTACCTCCTGGAGCTTCTGTCCTAAATATCTATCTATATATGAGTAATTAATAGTAATCGTAAAACAGAGCATGAATTTAAATTATATTATGAATATAATTAAAGTTTTAGAAAAGTTATATAAGTCTTTGTTTCAAATAGTAATAGTCTTAGACTCTTGGCCTTTTTCTAAGTCGAAATAAAAGGCTATCGGGAAACTGTTCACTGCAGTACCCCCTAAAAACAATACTTTTTTGAAAAAATACTTTTCTTTCACAAACATTAGTTGATATCATTGAGAACGATGGGACTGTCTACAGATTAATAAACAATTAATGAGAGGGAATAGAATTAAAAAAATCTATTAGTCCCAGCCAGGAATCGAACCTGGATCTCCTGCTATCCGGGCCGGCGTGCTTAACCATTGCACCACCAGGATGAGCTAGATATCTTATTAAATTCACACTACAATAGCGAGAGCCTAACCCACGAGAAAGACGAATACATCGTCTTAAACTCGAAGGAGCTGACATTGTCATGCTATTTGTTGACTCTCGTCATTTACTTTTTTAAATTTTTCTTTATAAATATTTATTTGGTTGTGGTTTATTATCCCACGTAAATTTTTCTACAGATTAAAGTAAACATTTCTACAGATTAATGTTGAACTATTTTTGATTCGTATGGTGGCACAGCTTTACTACGTATGCTCCCGAACAGACTTGAAACTAATCCCAGAACAATTTGTACACACATTGGGTTTCTGATTTTTCCAGTACTCCTTTACAATTTTTCACTACACTTCGCTTTTGGGAAATTCTGGTTTCGGATAAGGCTTTCGAAATGGACCTAATTTCCGTAGCTATGTTGAAGAATGATGATTATTAAAACGTACAGCAACATCTAGTTCATCAGAGGTCTTTAAGGTTATTTCGAAATTAAGTAACTCTTATAAGAGTCTGACGAAAGTTAGTTAAAGTGGAAGCGTTATGATGAAGAAGAGTAAGGTTTTGTAAATAGAGAAAAATAAAAAAAACCCTGCAGGTGTCTCACATCAGGAGGCCAATAGGTCGAAAAAAAAAAGACTAATTTTAGAGAGATTTTGGTATGAAACTCGGGGTTTCACATTAGAGTCTCCACCGGTGAGGAAGCGGGTCAGAATAATTTTGAGAAATTTTAAAAATTTAGATCTGGTAATTGTTGGATTGGGACAGTACGAAGCGAAACAAGTTCTAGAAGTGGAAGTAGGGATAGACATTGTAGTGGGCCGAAGCAATTCTGCCAGTGTTGAGAGAAAAATACTGCAAGTATGGAATTTGTGGATGAAAAGAGGAGTTCCTCCGGGAACTTAAAGAGTATGGTCTTTCCTGTAAGTGCAGTAACCTCTGGAATGCTTAAACTTATACGTTTATATAAATTGTTTAGTTTTCAGTAAAGCTACGTCCAAATGTTTGTTTTTGAGGAAAAACTTAATTAATCAATATTTGTCCGGATGTCATTAAGGTTCTAAAAGAGGATAGAAAAAAATTTCTTGGAATGAGGAATCGTCATGCGGAAGTTAGCGAGAATCATTTCGGTGACCAAATAAGACAAAAAAGATATGGGAGTAGCGATGACAGTACGAAATCCTGGCAAGAATGAATGGAGTATGGTTTGTAGAACATCTGAAGAAGGCGACAGGAGTGGTAGAGTTGGCGAGAGGTTATTGCCGTTGTAGTTGATGCTCACCTTGAATGGGTGGACAATCTGAGTGAATGATAGCTCTGGCTCGACATTTCTGGAGATTGGTAGCACTATTTTATTGCAAAAAAAAATACATTTTTTGCCTTAAGAACGTTGTTGCCATTGGTAGATCCGTAAATCACTAACCATCAGACATATAAGAAAATTGTATTATTTTATAAATAATATAAAATATATATTAAATTAAATTATATTATTTTTACGCACGCAAGTTAAAAAAATTAAAAGAATATTCGACACTCCAACATACATAACATCTCTTATAAATTCGCTAGTCTACATAAAATTGCCTTAAGGCAAAATATATTCAGATATCTCAGAATTGAGTAAATTAAGAATATGATTATATTTAAAATTGTTTTCTTTGTAGGAAACTTGTTTTTTTTTTCAGACAAACAAAACAAAACAAAAAAAAATGTTCTCTGTAAACAAGATTATTGCATGAAAAATTCACCGAGAATATACGAGCAGAAGGAGGCTTGAAGAAAAAGTAGCTTGCTTGTCACAAAAAAATCTTTACATCTACATAATATAAGGAATAAATTGCAGAACGACATAAATTTCTCCCAATTTGAAGGAAACCATGGGAGAATGAGACAGAAGTGACCGTACGCTGCATCACGTCAAATCCTTCACATTGCCAATTTACCTTCTTTACTCTCTTACGTAGGAAAATATTTCACACCTGTTAAGGGGCCTTATAAGCCCCGTGGACTTTCCCTGTGTGCTGTTTCCGGTCGGTAATTTCCGCCCATAATCGGGTTTTCCTCGGCTCCCTTGTACCCGGCGACACTCACACACACGGCCCATAGAAATGTCACACGCTTTCTAGCAGGACTAAGAGCTTTGTCTGCTCTCAAGTTGAGTGAGAGGAATGGTGAATATTCTTAATCTGGCAGCTATTTGTTCAAGATTTAAAATGCCGCCCAGTACCATTGATGTTTAGAATAGAGTGGCTAGGATAGAATTGTCCCCTCCATAAGTGGCACTAAATGGTGTGGGGGGTGAAAGTAGAAAAAAAATGCACTTATTAAACTTTAAATAATAGGCTTATTCCTTATACGATTCTACTTTGTTCTACCACATTGTTAGAACCTTATCTCATAGACACCTAACTAAGTGTGGCAGGTATAAGTTCCGCTTACAAATTGTCTGCAGCTATAATATAATTGAGAAGAACGAATAATATCCAATGGAAATCGCATAAAAAAATTTTTGTGGATATCGATCAAAGGTGGTTAATAAATGTATGCATTGGTTATGTATTTTTAATATCGTTTGCAGTTTAACATTACACTTCACTAATTAAGTTATATAAAGTTTAAATTATGTTTAATATCTACAATTTACTGATGGAATCATTACCAACTTAAAGGAATTTATGTTTGGAGAGACATAGAAAAAAAATGTACTAATTTCAAGAAAATCATGGAGAACATTAGTTTCGTCCATTGCGGGATCATATATTTAGTAGAACATTTATATTAGAAGTTAAAAGTACAGTCTTGCTATACGATTTTCCGATAGTATTCTATGACATTTTTTTTTTTTTAATAAATTTCTTACGGCGAACTAGGACGAAGAGGAGTAAGCATAGAATAAAGGAATGATTACTTGAATCCTTGAGCGTACTACAAATATATCACTACCTCCCTTTCTATTTCCATCTTTCTACCCAATGTATTTGTTTTGTAATAAAATCGGTCGATTAATTTATTTTTTACTTTAGAAGAAACGTTAGGATCGTTATTTTGGATAACCTGGTTATTACATAGCTACTCCTGAATTGTGTCATGAAAAAATCTATTCGTTTCCTGGCCTTACTATTTCGCAGTGTCAATAGCATTTAAATTGGTTTATCCTTTTATTTTGAGTCCATATATCAATGAATTATGAATGTATGACAGAATTCTTGTATAATTTCAGAATGAAAACTGTGGAAAAAAAATTTCAAGGGAAAATATTTGATTATTTGATTAATATAGACAAAAGGGCTTCACAAGCTTTCACAGGTCCAAATTCTAGGAGTCTAGTAGTCCACTAAATCCTAAATTTACCGTTTCATTTATTGATCTATTTCTTTTTGAAAAGCCTATCTTGTTGCAATTTTTCAACAAACTATGACACACAAATAGAAAAAATACATGAAACCTAATTATTTGAAAATGGTAAAAATATAATACGAGTACATACTTAGTAAAATAATGAAGGGAGAGCACTACAGATATTTGTTTATTTATTTAATAAATGACATGTTTTTAAATATTTCTAAGAAGTTGTGATACTAACTGTTTTCAAGTGAAGAAGGCACAAAATTAACACCGAAACATTAGTCAAAACAAGACTTTCTTGGTTTCAAGAATATTTGGGAGAGTTTAATAATTTAAACTAAAAGCAGAAAGTGATAATTATAAATAATATGTGTGAGGCGCTCTGTAAAGCGACGAATCTTTCAGGAGATATCATACTGAGAACTTAGTGACCAGATATTTTCGAAAAATGTCCAGTTTTCTCAAATAGTTATTTTTCACGGTAATACCTTTTTTCCAGTCCTACACGATGAACATGAAGGTAATATGATCTAAATACCATTCACCATAATGTATACCAATGCCTGCAAGATTTTAGTTATTATTGAAAACCGAAAGCGCACCCTCCTCGAGGAAAAAAATAAACGCTGTAAAAAAATGTCGATGGTGTGATTCTCCCAGCAGAGACCACAGCAGTCATGGTCGAAAAGACTCGCCACAATTATGTACTACAAATGGTCCATGAAGTTGCAACCCTTGATTCTGATGGAGTTTCCGGTCGTTGCTTGAAGAGGTATTACTCATATTTTTCCAGAGATTTACCTTTCGAATATTCGCGCTGGAAACAGGCATGAATCACAATTGATATTGAAAATGATATGTTGTCATGATGTAGACACTGTTGAGCACGAATCTCTCTCTCCCCATCACCCTATTTTTTTTTTTTTTTTTTTTCCACAAAAACCATTTACTCTCGTGTTATAAAATAAAATATTTCAAATTTTAACCAAGTACTTTTATTCTTATTTCATTTAAATATTCAATTATTGGGTGCGTTAATTAGACGTTGGGTTCTATTAAGCCTAGTTATCAAGAAAAAACCTCACCAGATAACCAACTTTAGAAAAACTCAATTCTATGCTTAGGCACATAACTGCATGTACCTCACCCTCCCTGACTCTAAATATAGCTACATGGGAGGCAAACAAATTACTTATTTACTTCTTTATGAATCACAAATATGAAGAAAATATTAGAGTATTTTTTATCGATGCTACATTCCAGGCAGAATAATACGATTTTACTTGTGAGAACTAATATTTAAATATAATTTTTCTTCTAAGCAATAATTTGTCTGGTCCTGTAATAGATATGAGTTCAGATAGATTTATGTTTTAAGTCCTTGTTATGTAAGCAAATGCAAGTATCTTTATTTTATAATATGTGATTTAATTTTTAACATTATTAACTAATAGTTACTAGATTATTACTACATTTATACAAGTTTAGTAATGGCAAATCATGTATTATTTAAAGAGCCTTTTTTTGTCAAGTTATTGCTGTAACAATTTTTATGCAGTTATGAAATGCGGAATTTAATCTATACATGTTTTAGTAATTTATAAATTCAGAATTTTAGTAAAAATCATTTGATACAAAATTCAGCCTATGGTACACAAATATTCTTATAATGTTAAAATAAATGTAGTTAATGAAAACCCTCCACATCTGTAAAGAAGTAATATTAGTTAATTAAAACTAAAGATAAATGTAAAAAATTGCAATTACGAAAAATATTTTTAGCGCAAATAATATAACTTCTGAATAATATGGCCTTACCGAATACTTTAATCAAATTATGTGTTCAATAAATACAAGTTATTGGAATATAAATATAAAGTTGAGTGGGGCACCGGTTTGAACGTTTGGGTTATGCATCCCTCGCAAACGGGTTGAAGATCCGTCCTAGGTAGGAATTTGTTTACAAAATCAATACAGCTTTGGGTGTTTAAAATAGGGTGGCTACCTACAGACAGCCTCTCCGACTACGACTCTATAAGGCTAAATGGGAACAAAAAAAATTAGGGAACAATAGAGTACATTAAAGATGTCTATAGAAGTGCATGTCAAAACAACTGTAGTTATTAAAGTTGAAATTTCAACGGATAATTAATTTTTTCAATCCATCAAATTATTTAAAATTGCATTCATTTGTTCAACTTTTATATTGCTGAATTAAAATATTCCTGGTCAGTACCAATCTCAAATAAAGCACATCTCGATATTAATACTCACATCCTTTTTTTGACAAACGAAAGTGACCAACAGGAAATTTTCTGATTGGTTTTTACCAATAATTTTTATGAATATATAATTGAGTCTCACAGAAAATGTATATTTTGGTATCATGTTTCACATCATGCTATTCAAGATATTCATGATGATAGTAATTTTACTAAAACATAAAAAATTTATAAATCTGCAAGTTTTAACCTATCCTACATAGGAATTGGTAAAAATGGGTATATATATATACTCATATGCGTGTGTGTGTGTGTGTGTGTGTGTGTGTGTTAAAGTACCTTTATTTTTTTTCATATGTCTGTTATTGTTTTAATATGAAAATGAAATAATTTTTGACTTACTTTTAAGGCCGTATGACTAATAAGTGTAGGAATATTGCTCTTTATGATCCTACATTACTGATCCTGTATTCATGACTATTTAAGAAATTATATTATCTTTCCAGTATGATCCCTGTGAAGAGTACTCTCACATCTCTCTCTGCTGGCTCTCTTGTGCCAGGCGCGACTCCCCTTTCCTCCCTGTTTAGAGATTCTGTCCAGCCAAAGCGATCTGTGTCATCCCCAAGGCAACATACCCGTCCGTCTGGATTCTAGGACTTTACGAGGTCCCAGATCCTCACTCATCCAAGGCACAAGGGCGAACCAATTATGTTGTTTTTATCCAACTGCTTTCATTCGAGTTTTTTCCCCGATGGTATCGTTTCTTATGTGGTCTGTCTGGTTCGACCTGCTACTCCCTGTAGGTACCGTTTATCTACGCTATGATTAAATATCACCCCTTTAGTGACTCCTGCTTGAGCAACAGCTTGGAGTAATACGCCTTTTCCTTTCTTGAGGGGAGTGGGAGGTTTAATTTATGTGGCAATTTTAATGCATGAGAATAGATACGGAATTTTTTAGTAAGGTCACTTGACAGTTTCTCTTGCGCTATAGGACCCTATAGGATATAAGCTTAAATGAAAATATTTGCTTTTTCTAAAACTCCAGAAGTAAACCCTCTCCCTTTCCACCCCCCAAAGTCCAATCCTAAAGACGTAACTGTTACGTGTTCTTAAATTATCATATAGTAGACAAAGTTCAGATATGGGACGCCAGGCTAGCTCAGGGGATCCGTACGGGTCTTGCAATCCTGACGCCGCGGGTTCAAATCCCGCCGAGGTCAATCTTTTATTTATAATATAGAAGCTTGTCCTGAGCCATGGGTATTTAAAATGGGGTGGCAACCTGTAGATAGCCCCTTCCTCCATGACCCTAAGTGGTTGAATGGAAGGCTAACACTTAATTTAAAAAAAAAAAAATTACAGATATGGTTGGCTACTGATACTGAACCACATCCCTTAAAGGTAGTAATATCGAAACCAAATTAGAATGACCGACCAGGAACATTAAAAGATTAACAGAGACAACCAACGCTATAACTCTAAGCCTATTTCCTCGTTCCAAAGCCCAAATGTATCGTACACCGTATCGTACTGTTATTGGTGAGTAACTGATAACTAACAATTCACATTCTTAGAGACTGTTATCCACAGACTTGAGTGTCTAGAAAAAATAATCCAACAGAATAGATAAGGCAAGCTAATAATTTAAAATGAACATTATGGAACTTGGCTCAGCATTGTTGTTAGTCGATATCATCTCATAGATTTGGAATGGCTGAATTAATTTACAGCCACTAAAAATGCTAATGGATTAAGTAAATAAATTATAAAAAGTTAACATAGCTCAGAGAAGAGAAAAAGACAGAGCAAGAGAGAGTGAGTATAGACTTGAGAGTCATCAAATTCTAAAAGCTATTGGTCATCAATATAGAACAAAAGGTTCATGATCCGTAGACATCAGAAGATACGATGCCTCTTAGTGATTTGCAAAAAGAGGATCAGCAAACTAAACCTAGATGCCTATTCGAGGAAAACAAGTTAAATGAATCATAGATTGAGTTAAGGTTTAGTTAGCATTTAAATAAAATAGTAGACCCAGATACTTAAACTAGGTCTTTGCAGCATAAGTATGTTAAGGAATCTGGAGGAAAATAATCTAAAGGGTTATTTCTACCACCAATGAATATAGAACTCTCATACCTTATATTCTCCGTCTTCATTAGTTTCTGTACGTCTCCCGTTGGCGAGCGCTTTCGGACATTGTCCATCTTCTGGCCGAATACATACGTTCACTGTCACGGTCCGTATTCAACTGTCAACAGTTGAATACGGACCGTGACAGTGAACGTTTGTATTCGGCCAGAAGATGGACAGTGTCCGAAAGCGCTCGCCAACGGGAGACGTACAGAAACCAAGGAAGACGGAGAATATAAGGTATGAGAATCTGGAGGATTCTATCTACCATACTACTGCTAGGATTCTATCCAAATCTTTATATAAAGATATCTGACTAATAAAATGGCTGCATTGGTTGTTAGAAGCACATATAAGACTCATAATAGTCTTAAAATAATAAAAATTATTAGATGATTTTTGTTGGGGTTCGGTCAAGGTAGATCCAAAAATACAAATTAAAAAAAAAAAGTGTATTTTTTTAAAGAATATCTGCCAACTTTTCGGCTTACATTGTAAGCTATCTTCAGGGCTGACATGAAGACGAGAGAGGAATGGAAATGTGAACTTAGGGACAAGGAGCCCTGAAGATGGCTTACAGTCGAAACGTTGGCAGATAAACTTTAAAAAAAATACACTTTTTAAAAATTTTTTTTTGGGATCTACCTTGACCGAACCCCAACTAAAATCATCTAATAATAATATCTACAGTCAAAAAACTCTCCACTTGAAAAATAGTACAAAGTTCGTCACAGAGAAGCAGCGTTACCTAAAAACACTTCCCATCATTTATTAAAGATTAACATAAATAAAAGTAAATGAGGAAATTTTATTTACAAGCCGAAAAGAATGATGAGTGTAAAAAGGTAGGGACCATTCAAATTTATAACTAAAGTTTGCACTAGACTGGACGGAAGGATTCAATGTGAATTTATTCCTGAATAAGAGTTTTTCGTAAAATGCTATAAAAAATAAACGTTAAAAGATTTAATTTTACATCTACTATGTAAAATTTTTGTTTGTAATTAACATAACAACGACTATATANTTATTAATCGTAAGAATAAAATTTAGCGCTCAATATAAAATATATTGAAAAAAATGAAGTTATGCAGAAATAAAGCGATTCTAAATTTTGGTCATTCACTAAACCCCAAATTTCTCTCATTCGATTTGAATCAAAAACTGATTATTTCAAGGCTTTACAGTGACAATTCTTAGTAATTTTAGTTTCTATATTTAAAAAAAACAAGATGGCCGATCCATTTCGGGATGTCGCTTTTCATGGTTTTTTTTGTTGTTTTTTTTTTTTTAGGACAAAAATTTTATAAAATTACATTTTATACCTGTTTTGCTACAAATATTTTTTGGTAATAACAACAAAGATATTGAGATTTTAAATTTAAATGTGTTGTTCAGTTGTCAGTAATGCTTAGTAAATGTTTGTTAGTTATAGAAAAAATGTTTTTTATTGTTTAGTTAATCAATATTTGTCCGGATTAAGGACAATAAGGATTAAGGACCTTAAAGGAACATTAACGTTCCAAAAGAGGATAGAAAAGAATCTCTTGGAAATGAGGAATCGTGATTTGGAAGTTAGGAGGAGTCATTTCGGTGACCAAATTGGACAAGAGGGATATGGGAGTAGCGACGAGAGTATGAAATCCTGGCAAGAATGAATGGAGTATGATTGTAGATCATCTGATCATTTGTTTGTCCCTCTTAACCCCGCCCCTCTCCCTCGACAGATTTCAGCCATTAACAAATTCATCCAACAGTTTGCAAAAAGAAGATTAAAACCTAATTTGGTTTCATTAATTTGAAAATTGAAGACGCTAGAGCGCATATGGACATACGCACAAGCATATATATATATACTTGCGCTATAGGACCCTATAGGATATAAGCTTAAATGAAAATATTTGCTTTTTCTAAAACTCCAGAAGTAAACCCTCTCCCTTTCCACCCCCCANATAAAAAAGTGAGGCATTAGAAAACTAGTTTTTTGGCCGATGAATGCATTATATCACCCCAAAAGAGAAATTATGCTCGATATGGCTCTTGGTAGATAGGAGAGGTTGTACGTGGGACACCTCTCAACTATCCTTGTTACATTCTTTAATATAAACGTTCTATACAATTTTTAAGGAATCAACGTAGCTCAGTCCTAAGACAATAATAATATTATTCATCTTCTCCAACGTAGGATCAGTAAACAATTTTTCGAAAGTCGCGGCATGGTACCACTAGCCAGATTACCCTATGAGAGATCTGATAATTATCGTAGGATCCAATTAATTATTCCTCCGTCAAATTTCAATAAAAAATAACCTCCCGGGTAAGGTTTTATTAAATAAATGTTTAAGATTAGCAATAACATATTATTCTATTTTTCGTATTCTTCCGATGTTAAAAAAAAATTATATATTATTTCCTATTGGTTTAATTAAATCAGTGTATGTTAGTCATAAAGCTTTTTGATTAGCACATGTAATTAAGTTGAAAAGCTGATTATGTACAAAAAAGAAAAATAGTATTGGGTACTTACGCCGGTATAACAGGAAATACATTGTACGGAAGTTTTGTAGCAAAAAGTAACTTTAAATCATACCCTAAAATTCTACTTCGAATGAAAGCAGAAGCCGTCTGAAATGCACTGGCTTAGCTATTCGCTGGAAGTGCACATATAATAGCAGCAGAAAAAGTGTAAGAAAAAGAAACGGCAAGGGCGAGGGTGACTGTCCGGGGGGTGGCTGGCCGAGGGGTGGCTGGAGGGGACCCCGCCACCCCCGGGGGTGGGGCTGAGGGTATATAGCTATCCTGACCGCCCCATTGCCCGTCATGCCTCACCAGCCGAGATGCAGCCTCATCTCTCACTGGTAATGTCAGCTACTAGTGTGCCAAACACAGCTTTTTTTTATTTCTCTCTCTTTGTAGTGACTTAGCTTCATTTAAATTAGTGTAATTTATCACGCTTAAAAAGAAATTTAGTTTAGTATGCATATGTTCCTAAAGTGTCGTCCATCTTCTTCAGTCCGCCACCAACACGACATCACAATCTAGCCAGGTTAACGCGGCAAGTGGTCATGCCTCTCTTTCGAGTGACAATATAGTGCTGAAATATCGAACTGATCGAAGGTACGTTACTCTACATCTACATAAGACTTCCATCCCAAGCTTAAATGGACGAGACAGTCCCCAATGGACAAATCATAGGATATATACATATCTCGCATTCTCAAAAGACTGACGTAGGATTTATGTCGGCGATAATTGTATAATGTTACTAGTTTCGCTCAATATATATTTTTCAGATTATGTAGTCTATTCAAAATCATTAATGAAAAAACAACCATAAATTCTAAATTTCAAAAGTAAAATTTTAATAATTCCATTTAAAATAACTTTTTAGCAATGAATATTAGAATTTCATTATAAATTAAAAATGTATATAATAAATAAAAAAAAAAACACTTTTTCCCGTCAACAACATCTAATAGAAGTGATATATTGCTTAAATACAAATAGTCTCTAAAATAAATAGTTTACGTACTATAAAGAATTAAAAAAATAAGAAATATTTTAATAATAAAAAAATCACTACCTGTGCAATATTAAAACAAGAACAGATGTGTTAAAAATTTCCCTTTTATTTATGTAATATATCTGATTGTTGAGAATTAAAAAAAATTATATTGCCATAAATATAAAATAAGGGATCAAACTTAATGAGCCATGTTTCAGTCAATAAGATAATTGGTCAAAATAAAATAAATATTAAATGAACATTAATTCACATTAATATAATATTGATACGAGAAAGATTCATGAGAGAAAATTTTTATTAATTTAAGAATTCCTCTATTGCAAGTTTCACTAAAAACTTTTTTTTTTTTTTTTATTAATCGTAAGAATAAAATTTAGCGCTCAATATAAAATATATTGAAGAAAATGAAGTTATGCAGAAATAAAACGGTGACCCAACGTATATTATCGGCTGTAAAGACTGGTCCGAAGGATTTAATATCATATATAACTTCATTTTATAGTAGCTGTATACTCCAGTAATTTTTCAGGTTTCGTAGGAATATTAAGAAATTTACATTTGTACTTAGACATGAACTGCTTCAAAACATTTCTTTGATAGTCTTCTTACTTCTTCACCGATCTTGCTAAGATGATGCTAGAAAGAGGTCTAATTCAAATTGTTTGCTTATGTGTAAGAGTTCTATCGTTTACAATTCAATATTATAGAAACCAATCTCAGTACTTAAGCAAATCGTTGGATGAGTTCGTTAATTACTGAAATACGTCAAAGGTGGGAGAAAGGGAGTTTAGAAGTAAATTATATGTTAATCTATTTGTTATTTATAGGTTCACAAAAGATGTTTTCAATATGATACCAATGTTAGCATTTGTATTTGATAAAATATACATTTTTTAAAATTTAATTTTCTTAGACAAACATAGACACCAAATTCAATATTTAGGTTTTTTTTGTTTTTGTTTTTGGAAAAGTAAATTTTGAAAGAAATCAAATGATGTTGATAAAGTTCTAAAAGGTCACCGAAATTTATAACCGTAATATCTTCGTTATAATTACTGTTAGGAAAAAATGTATTGAACATAATGATGTAAGATTTAGTCTCATCTTACAACGCTTATTGCTCTCATTAACCTGCATGATCACAAATAAGTCATTTATTTTTCTTTATGTGTATTTTTATTGAAACATGTGTATTCTCCTTAGATCATGCAGCTTCTGCTAGATAAAATTTATTAGGGATTATTTAAATAAGGTTTATGTAGCTTTTAATACCTTGTTAGTTAATTCAATAATTCATCATAAAATAATCTAGATTTCTCTGAGGACAAAATGGTTGGATCAGTATTAGAGCCAGTATCATATGATCTGCTTACAATTTATTGACAACATATACTTTTAAACACATGTATCTGGAAGTTAATGATTGCGGATAATTATTTTTCCTTACATTATAATATTTTTATGCATGTGAAGGCACTTGCCTTGGATTACATAATCCATATCGGAAATATATAATTTCAGAAATTTAAAACTTCCTCAAAATTTTAGGCTAAGAATATTTGTTGAATACAGAGTCTTCGTTCATTTAAATAGTGTTTTATAAAAGTTAGTTTCTATATGTTTCGCCGAAAAGGATTTATAATGCAGTTAATTACTAATAAATAAAGGAAATAATTTTTTTATCTTTTGACGAGGTCATTAAAATATTTTACATATGTTCATGAAAGTTGGTAAATTGTTTAAGAGGCCTGTAGACGGAAAATATATTCATGGTTTACGCTCTGAACCTGTTGATAGTATGAGCTGGTGTTCTGAGCCACGCCAAAAAATCCGTAACTAGTCCAAAAGCAACTTCAACTTTGTCTAAATGTTCTAGAGATCTAGAACTGATTATGTAGAAAAAAACTTTCAAAAACGAAACTTCTTGTACCCCTCATTGGAAAGATAATGGCTTATTAAATTTATATCAATTCGATTTAAAAATTTGTAGTTACAAATTATGAAAATAAAAATATTCAAAGAGTTATAGACATTTCATTTTTAATCAGAAATGAATTAGGTATAAAACTACTATTCCACAATATAATTTTGTCTTCATGTAATCAAAATTTCTAACCTCTTCAAATTTGAATGTTGGAGTATCCTTCCATCAAAGAGCTATCTACAAGCTCACCTATTTTGGCAGAGCAACGAAATTCGAAGGTTACGGGACAATAAAGAAGTTCTTTAAATTTTCCTAATCAGTCATATAAATGGATCGCAACCCGTATAAAAAATTTTGAAAAAAACTTAAAACTTTCATTATTTTCATCGCTCACTACTTAAATTACATTACTAACTAAAATTTTCTGATTAATAAAATATTTATTTCTGTATTTGATTGTTTTATTAGTTATACATACATACAATGCCTGTAGGTACAGATATCTATGCATATGTATATGTATATATGATCAGTTTAAATCTTAGTTTAAAGTCCTGCCATATTATTTGAATAAAAATAAAATGTTAAAATTGAAATCAGTAGATTTTCAGTTTTTTAATGCCACCAAATGATGTAAGATAGACTGACTTATTTGGAGTTTTTTGGTTTTTTTTTTTTTTTTTTTTTGCTTTACCGTAACTAACCTTTGATTAAAATGTAATACCGATGAATGAAATTCATGGAAATACAATAAATTATTTACGAGTAATAAAGCTAATACTAATATTTTTTACTCATATTTTTTTAGGTTTAGTTCATAATTTTATGTAAAAAAAAAAATGAGGAAACTCAACGAATTTAAGTTATTAAATAACTAAAAACTATCAGCATGGTAAAATTGAAAAATTCTTTAAAAATATATTGCTTCTATCTATAATAATATGGATAAATTTGCCAAATGTTTGAAATATAAATACATTTATAACAAAATGCTTAGCCTTAAATGTCTTAAATAATTTGAATAATATAATAGAATTCAATAGTGAAATATTTTCTACCGATTAAAATTGATTGAATATGTGGGTATTGGTCTATGGCTTTTAAAAACAAAAACACAAATACATATTTGCCAATGTTTCGAACTTTTGTAACCGTTTATGAAGGCTGCCTATATTATAAAACTGGCAAACACAACAGTCAATGGTCTACATCTGTAGAATATATCAGGATTTTTTTTCCAGGACCAGGGTCATAGAGTGATGGGGAAGAAAAAGAATTCCTATGATATATTCCGGTGATAACCATTAGGTCATGCCTTATGGTGAAAATATCACAAGCAACCCCCTGTTCCTGTCTACGGCAGGTCCTCAAGAGGAAAGCGATCAACTACGGCCTCTCCTAACTCCCTGACTAAACTTGAGGGACTAGGTCTTGATAGGGATTGTTTCAGTGGGCTCCAACCAGACCCCTAAAACTGGGAGAGTACTTGAGTACAAAGGCGAAAGTAGACAGCCCATCGCCCGCCGAGTCTCCCTAGCAATCCAGGCTCCAAGAGCTGGGAGAGTACTTGAGTACAAAGGCGAAAGTAGANAAATGTGAACTTAGGGACAAGACGTCCTCTCTCATCTTCATGATAGCCCTGAAGATGGCTTACAATGTAAGCCGAAACGTTGGCAGATAATCCTTCATTAAAAAATACATTTTTTTAATTTGTTTTTTTTGGATCTACCTAGACCGAACCCCAACTAAAATCATCTTAGAATAATATCTACGGTCAACAAAAACTCTCTTCGTAACTAGTAAGGTTTGGCGGATACTTCTAAATTTTGACAACAGGAATTAAATTCAGTATTCGAGTATGCTAATTGTTTTAAAGGTCCCTAGCAACACTACTTTTTTTTTTTTTGTCTATATTCACCATAAAACTATTTATTATGCTCATATTGTGCCGAAAAATCAAATTTGTCGTATATTCACGTTTTTCTACATCCCCATTTAATAAAACTTGGGAAGGTGGACTGACCAATCCCAATATCATAACGGTCTTCTTTTTTATCAAAAATTAAGAAAAAAAATGAAAAAAAGCACTACTGAACGAACAGAAGAAGTGATAGAACAAAAAAAAAGTTTAAAAAAGAAAAAAAAAAAGATCACAAAAACACCTCTGAAATTTTCGATGAAAATTGATAATTCATTCATAACGAGCTGTTGAGGTAAATTTTTAAAGAAATTTGTTGACTGATGGCAGGGGAGACGTAGAAAGTGGAGTTCCATAGAGGTTTGAAAAAAAAAAATGATGTGTTCAAAGAGACATTCCGCTAGTGATTGGCATAACTGAGGCCAGTCGGACGTGACGGAACCGAGACTGATAGGACGCTATTGACATCTTTATAAGGAATATGTCGACACATGTTTTAGACCCTAAAGGAGCGTATCATTTAATGAAGGCGAAGGAGTCAGGAAAAGAAGAATTTTAAGGAAAACAACCACTCTTTGTATAGATTCTCATATTTTTTTTTATTGCCTCAGTTCTTTTTTTAAATTTTAGTTAAAGGATATCTTTGATATAAATAATAAAGTTTAATTTTTTTTACACTCAGTGCGCAATATTTAAATAAGTCAAAAGGTTTTTTCTATAGGTCTAATACACTTCTAATATTTCTTTAAAATAATTTACTTGCTATGGGATTCGGCATGTAAATATTAAATACAAAATAAAACCCGTCTTCATTCTAGAAAAAAATATTACCGATAGGAGTGGAGTACTACCAGAATTATCATGTACAAACAGAAACAAATTTTAAAGAAATTATTCAAATTTTTTTTTGTTTGCTTCAGGTCAAGTTAACTTCAATATATTTCTCTGAAAAAACTATTTCGAAACTATATATTTAACCCATTTTCCCCAATATTGAATGTAATATTTTTTTAACCAATTTATTAAAAATAATATTGATTAAATTTTATTTTTCTCTTGCTTCACTTTGAACTTAGTTTTAGTCTTTCTTATTTCTTAACTGTTTAGTCTATCTAATGTACATATACGAAATATAAAAGCTCACAAGTAATAATCGTTATGTCGTTGCAATAATAATTTCAATTTAGTGTGTATTAAATATTTCATAGAGATTTTTTAAAAGCTTACAATGGAGGAATCACAAAAACAAAGCCTTTTTCAAGTATGGTCATTTTATAAAAAGTTATTAAATTTTGAATTTCAAAATTAAACCCTCTTATATTCGCTAAAAACAAAAAACAAAAAGAGAATACAAAATAAAATTAAAATTTAATTTATTTTCAACACTGTTGGATTCATGTCTTATTTAATTTAAGTGATACGTGCATTAAGGTGATTAATAAATTGCTAACGGTTATTAACACATTCAAAAGTGAAATTCGAATTTGATATTTTGTCCTTCTTAGTAAGCACTTAATTATATACAAATTATTCAAATTTCTTTACCTAAAATACTGATTTTTAAAAGAACGGACTATCAGAATTATATGACGCTTTTTTCATAACTTTATTTTATTTGTAAACGAGGCAAAATGCAACGTGGATCATTGCAATATTAATTACAAGATATTTTCTCTGAATAAGCACACTCCGTGTCATCGATAGATTCAAATCTGTGTTGTATAAACTAGACAACTGGGCTGATTATGAATTGTGGATTACTTTAAATATTCAGTGTTTCTTTTTCAAAAAAAATAAAAACGTTTAGTTTAGATAACGAGGAACGGCTTTTCAAATACAAATATTTGACATTTGCTGACTAGGTATTTAAGAGATCCAGAGGCAAATCGCTTGCATTCCCCAGGTACTATATAAGGAGCAATGAGGCCCAAATATATATATTGGGGAATCTGAGGAACGAAAAATACTAATGATTTTATTGATATATACATGAGTACTGAGAAATAAATGTACGCAATTATTACCATTAACAGGTAATCGACAAGGTTAAGAACAGCCTAAGAATAGAATGGCATCGTCGTGTCTCACAACAAAAAATAACATATTTTCTTAAACAAAAGAAAGAAAAACCTTAGTACAATTTGTGAACAGTTTAGACTTGAAATACCAGAAGGATTCATTTTGGATTTTGCTTAGGACATGCAAAGCAAGTCGCACAACCAGCGAAGTCCACTATGGGCGATCCTATGCCACTAGCAGCTATTTCTCCCCAAAAATGGACAATCCTCGTTTAGTTTAGACTTAGCAGTTTTTTCTGTTAGCTTGCCACTTCGCTAGTACTCTACTTCGAAAAACCCTCCAGACTCTCTGCCTAACTCTGCAGCCATAATTTTCTGATTATGACGATTTTCTATTATATATTATATCCCTAATAATATTTTAAAAAGAAAGGATATATTTAGGAAAATAAAGAGTCGGTGACGCCAGGACTCTGTTGGGCCGCAATTGGATGACAGAAGCACTAGACAGAGACTCCTGATTGAGAAGGCCTGATATGTGAATTGATAATTGAAACCAAATAATAAAAATTTAGTTTTACAAATGAAACCCAAAAAGACAAATTTATTTTAAGTGCCAAAATAAATAAAAAAGTGAGGCATTAGAAAACTAGTTTTTTGGCCGATGAATGCATTATATCACCCCAAAAGAGAAATTATGCTCGATATGGCTCTTGGTAGATAGGAGAGGTTGTACGTGGGACACCTCTCAACTATCCTTGTTACATTCTTTAATATAAACGTTCCGACTAAAATGTTAAGATGAATAAGCATTTTGCAATCTGTGTGATCTGAATTTTTTATGATTTACCTAATTACCTAAAAATATAGAGAGTATTACTTTTATTTTTGCTATTTATGAACACCCAGTTCTTCTTAACCAATTTTTAGCCATTAATGAACTTATTCATCAACAGTGAGGTGATAAAACAAAAATATAGACTTTATCTTTTCCACTTTGACAGGGGGCTAAGTAATTCTTCAACATATATATTTTAACTTTACTTGGGAAGTATGAGTATAAACTGTTTCAAAGTGTTATGTTATTAAATATTTTTCTGAATAAAAATAAATAAAAGAATATATTTTTCCTTAACATTAATATTTAAAATATTGTTTTATCTAAACTCCATTCCCCCTAGCTCGATTTCAGCTGTTATCAATTACATCTAGCGATTTATAAAAAAAATATGAAGTGCAGGTTTTGGTACCTTTATTCTATTCATTGTGAGCTCTTGATTGAATAGATGCTGGAAGACAACAGCATATGGTCGTGTTTTTTATGCGTGTATTAAATTAAGAACGGACTTCTTGGGAATTTCTTCGGCATCTCCTTTGTAGTATCAAGATAAATAAAAAATACTCCAAAATCACTTTTCAGTACAGAAAATGAAACCTACTGAAACCTTATATTGCGCCTGTTGTCCAGTAGAAATCTAGACCAGCATAACAGAAGTGCTTTATGAGCTTAGTCTCCTCCAGGATGAACATTTTTACTGGAACTTGATGTCCAGAACATTTTTGAACGTCATTGAGTCTATTAGACCGTAACTGCTATTATGGCTATCTATTAATCACACCCTACTCTCATGGCTATGAATTCTCAGTATAACTGAGATAACTGTTTAATGAATAATTTCAAAAGCTAATCAATTTAATGATAATATATAAATTAATTTATATTTTAGCAACAAACACCGCAACAGTTGACGCGCTATATTTATTTATTAAAATATTAATATTTTACCAATCAATTACTTGTTTTGTAAAAATGTTTCCCACCTTCCCTAAGAAAACTTAATTATACATTTGTGTTCATTAAAATAAGGAAAACAAATATTATATCCGAATAAAATATATCCAAGCTCAAACATTCTCATAGTCAAATATCTAAATATTTAAATAGGTTTAGGGAAAATAATTTTAAATTTTCGCCATTTAGGAACCGTCAAATTATTTCATGTGGGAATTGATTCGTAATGAATTCACACATGGAAGGAAATAAAACTAAATTACCAAACAATTTTTCTTATAAGCCAAAACTAAAAATACAAGGAAAAATTATTACCGGTATAGTTATACATAGCTATATAAATTATAACTAACTATGTGAGAAAATAAATATACGAACGCTCAATTTGGCTAGTGATACATTCATAATTACCATATCAAATACGTCTTTTCCATGTAATAGATTGTTACACTTTTATGTGATAGACATCAAATAATGATATTCTAAATTTATATGTTCTGTATGTTTATAAATAAAAATAACAATGTTATTGATGATTTTTCAGTAAAATGTATCGTTAACACCTTCTCACGATTGTCGGACGATTCCCGAAATGTTTTTAAACACTGAATTTAACGTTACCATTTTTCAAAACACTCTAACTAGCTCCTTGTTAGTAATCTCTTTTACAAGCAATGTTATTATGGAACTACCAAAATTGTGCTTGATCCCTTTCATGCTCCATATTATTCCTAAAATAAGATTGACATATTGAAAATACTAATGAGTTTTCATTTTACTTGCTACGTTTGCTCTATGGAACTTATTTTTATTTTCCAAAGATAGAATAGTATTGAAGATTCAAAAGGAGAGTTTGCTGACCGTAGATATTTTTCTAAGATGATTTTAGTTGGGGTTCGGTCAAGGTAGATCCAAAAAAACACAAATTTAAAAAATGTATTTTTTAATAAAGGATTATCTGCCATGGAAATGTGAACTTAGGGACAGGACGTGCTCTCTAATCTTCATGATAGCCCAGAAGATGGTTTACAATGTAAGCCAAAACGTTGGCCGATAAACCTTTATTAAAAAATACATTTTTTAAATTTGTGTTTTTTTGGATCTACCTTGACCGAACCCCAACTAAAATCATCTTAGAATAGTATTGAAGTTTCTTCCAACACTCCTGCTAGAGTGAACATAGTTTATTCAGCGCACAGAATCTTAACTATGAACTCTCCCAAGGGAAAATTAGGAATAAACCTATTTATGACATCGTTCTCTCATAAATCCCAGAGTTAGATGCAACTCTTCACTGAGGCTTACATCTAAAGTCCAATCCCACTGCTTCTTCCCTCGTCAAATCGCATCCTCAGCCGACCTCAGGGAGTATTCCTGGATGGACTGCATTAGTAGCCCCACAGGGAGTTTCTCGTCCCGGAGAATCGGAATGTCTGGAACTTTCTCCAGGTCTATGTAGAAGAGCGTTCAAGGCGCCACTTTCCGCAACA
The DNA here is from genome assembly GCA_000696205.2 of Oncopeltus fasciatus. Lineage (NCBI taxonomy): Eukaryota > Metazoa > Arthropoda > Insecta > Hemiptera > Lygaeidae > Oncopeltus > Oncopeltus fasciatus. Next base: position 422,110 of record KZ806913.1, on the reverse strand, counting down.
GCAGCCGGGATGACAGCATTTCTGCTCACTCAGGAAAACGCACTTCCTCCTCCAGACTCACTTTGGGGAACTCACCCCATGCGAACACACACAATACAACTGTCACTTTATAAATTATAAAAATAAAAATTAGTTCGTTCTTCATATATGATGCAATAACATAGTGTATAATTATCGAATATAAAATAAATCAGTATACTACAATGGATAGAAATATCAACATTTAATTTAACTGAATTTCCATGATGGCTTCCAAAGATTACAACAACCAATTCAATAAAATTCAAGCCAAATATACAATCTCTAATAATATTTGTATGCTTATAAATAACATCCACTTAATCAGCGATAAATATCATTCATAACTTCATCAAACATTAAACACACCAAAATTTTCTAACTAATTTTTTTATGCTCTAAATATGAACGTATGTTGTCGGTAACCTAAATAAACCTTATCATTCCTCTCTAAAAATTTTAATAAATCATGAAATTCAGCTAATGAATTAACGGGTTCTATTCATACAAAAACAAGTATCACAGCAGGATTTTCTTACTGATTTCTGTTAATGAATTTTCTGCTTGACTTTGAAGGAATTCATAACTGCAAACATGACTGCTAAACTATTTAGGAATTCGCTAAGTATAGTGAGCTAATCGATAACTAATGAAACAAGACTGACAATTGATTAATATTAGTTTCACTAAAGTTCTCTTAAGATCTAAAATTTTATGTTGGTACCTTGAGGCGAAATTTTAAAAATTTATTCAGTTTTTTTAATTAATTCAGTAGTAGTAGCGTCCTTCTAATCCGATTCCCTATATGTCATTAAAGTTGGGATTTTCTCAAAAAGTAGGTGCTGCAAAAACCTCACATTACATAGATATGTATAAATTTAATATAAAAGTTTTATCTCTAGAACATTTTTACACATAATACCCTTAGTAAGAGTATATTTAAAATATTTCCGTGAAATGTGGTTTATCACTTCCCTGGCGAACTGATTCTGTCTCTCCTCGTATTCTTTGTTTCTTCCTCAGTTCTGGCGGTTGATGTTTACATTGGCATCTACGAAAAGGAATGTATTCGCTGTTTGGGTAGTAATCCACATTAGTCATGCGGCATGAGCAAGCTGCAGAACAGTATTACCGAAGCTGCATAAACACTTTTCTTTCGCGAGGTTTCACCGACGGATATCAGCAAGGGGAAGTGTTTGTTTTCAAGCCGCCCCTGCCATTAGCGCCCCTTACCGCTCGGCGGGAATAGATGTAATTGCTCCGTGGGTGAAGCCACTACGCTAGGATGACCAGCTGGGAGCACTGCTTTCGTCTCTCCCAGACTTCTTCAGAGTTGCGGATGACGGACTCCATCGTTTGCTTCTACCTCAAGCCGTCAAAACCCTCGTACATCCGATAACTCTATTTTCAGTAGGATTTCCTCGATGTCATCTCCAGCTGCATGCATGAAGCTCCATATAGCATTTTTTTTTTTTTTTTTTTTGCGTGTTAGCCTTCCATTCAACCACTTAGGGTCATGGAGGAAGGCGCTATCTACAGATTGCCACCCTATTTTAAACACCCATGGCTCAGGACAAGCTTCTACATTATAAATAAAAGATTGACCTGGGGGGGATTTGAACCCTCGGCGTCAGGATTGCGAGACCCGTACGGATCCCCTGAGCTAGCCTGGCGCCCCTCCATTTAGCATTAGTGAAATATCTCAATAGACAAGAATTTACCCCACAAAAAGAACAAACAGAGAGTTTAAGAGACCAATTTTTAAAAATATACTTACAACAAAAACTTCATATCAAAAACCTAATAACAAAAAACCAATAATTAGATCTTAAATTGTATTGAGTGCTTCTTTCTACATACACTACATTTTTTAGCAATTTTTCTCAAGGAATTTGTTGTTCATGTTGGTACATACCAAAACTCCACGGAAAAATTAAATTCTTCACAGATCCTGCATAAAATAACCTAAAAGTAGTACCCCAATAGAATTATATATAAATATACATCTGTAAATATGTTTGAGTTTGTGTGTTTCCAAACACTCTTTAGCTTCGAAAATTTAAGAGATAAACTTATTCCGAAAACCTTTCTGTGATCTCAATTATGACCGAAATCGAGTGAAGAAGAAATGGTAATCATTAAAAAAATATATATATTATGTAATGATGATTTACTCTGTGTTATCCTACTATAAATTAAAGAGGTTTGACATAAATATAAATATAAACGGTTATGAGAGTTTTGTTAAATCTCAAATATTTAAGATGTTATGTCTTAATATGTCTTTCATTTGCACCATGTCATAAAATATAACATACTTTATACAGTTATAATCGTTATCTGTTTTAATTTTCATTATTGTACAATTATTAAATTTATATTAGGCAAATCATTAACTATAAAAAAATAGACCTGAATTTTAAACCTGCCCTGTTAAACATTCAAATACTGTTGTGTTATCATGCATTAAGACTCTTCCATAATGACCTGACTTCTTCATAACATAACAGACACAATAAGAAAAAAAAAAAACATTCTTTAATATATTAGTAAAAAACAAAATGTACACAACAAAGAGGTAGTTAACTCTAGAGATAGACTATCACTGACTAAAATGTGAGACTGGATCACTTTTTTTAAGCCTTAATTCTGTGAGATAGCATCTCATACATTTCTCCTATGTCTAAGGCTGTCACTTACGCTTAGGAACGTTTGACAAGACGTTGAAGACAATGAGAAAAGAAATTTTTTTTTTAAATAGATAAATCTTTATTTATTACATTCTGTTACTTAATATCTTGTAATTTGATGACGAATACAATAAATAAATAAAAAATATACATATATAAAATATAAGTAAAAGAATAATAAAAAAGAATAAAATCAACAATAAAACAAATAAATGGTCATCACTGAGCAGAGAGAAGGGGCCCATCGACTCTACTCCCAATAAGTTTAGGCATTAAGGCCCAGGAGGTCGCAAGGCCATCTCCGTTTTAGTCTACGAGTCTAGTTCTACGATCAACAAATGTAAATCACTTATCGACATTTGAAAAAAAAAAAATTACTGAGATTACAAATTTAAAATAGGAAATAGTTTATTTATCCTATTTCTAAACTGTGAAATTACTATTACAAGATAATGTGAAAAATTCTATCAATTTATTCTTGATCCAGATTAATAATATACATACAGACTAAAATAAATAAATAGAAATGTGCCACGTAGTCATTAATAATTTTCTTAATTTGAGTCAGATTAGTTGTATCTACTCGTAATATTACATTCGATCAAAGCTATTTTCGCAAGTATTTCAGTTACACCCCACAATTAGGAGAAATTACGACTGATACATATTTTTCCATATGGGAACTGTCTTCGTATAGAATTAGAAGAAGGGGAAAATACGTCTTAACGCAAGAACTGCATTGATTGTCGATCAGGGCTAGGTCTAGACCGACCGAAATAAAAAGAAGCGCTAAGTCCATCTAGTAAAATTTTAAATGCCTTTCTTAAAATCGTATTTTATATATGTATTATATCGACGCGCATAAACGTTTTAAAATTAAATAAAAAGTTATTTTTTAAAAATAACTTTATCACACGTAAATTTAGTTTTTATGCAAAAATAACTGCACTATTAAAACGATTATTATTTAAAGTTTAAGTTATAATCTTGGAAAGTTATATTGTTAATAATGGAGGTTTAGTCTAAACCAAGGAAGCAAAAAAAAACAAAAACTAATGAAACAGTAGATTTAAAGATAAACTTTTCAACGAATATTTAGAATTAATATTGAAGCAGAATGATATAATAATAATTGGGTCATAATATTAATAATGATACAAATATGTAAAAAATTCTATAGAAATCATCAATATTATCCTAGCATAATTATTAGGACATGTGTTTTACCCGAAACACAATTTTTGTGTTTGTGAACGGAAAAACTCGGTACACAGTATTTGAATGAATCATGAAATCAATGTTGCCTAAACTAGCAAGAATTATAATAATTGTTCATTTGAAAATCGAATTAGAAATACTAAAAATTCAGATGTCGCCATTGTCGCTGTATAAAACTAGTATTGTTGCTATACAATATAAATTAAAGTTTCATATAACCTACTTTCTTAAATTAAAACAAGTAAAAATATAAAGCTGGCTTTATATGACATTGAAGTTTAAATTTCACATCCTTAAAAATTACCACAGTTTACGAATTTCAATAGCAAAGGACATTTTTCTGTTATTATTATATTTTCGTGTCAAATCTTAGAAACCATATGACCATATTACAAGTTACATAAGCACACATTATTATCACCGTTCTGAGAATTTAAAAAAAGCATAACTTTCATTCATTACATAATATAATTAAGCAAAAAAGCGAAATTTTATACTATATCGACATATGGGTAAATATTAAGCAGTTTTTCTCTCTAAGAAATCGATTTTACATTTTTCATCGACTTTAACCTCTGGCTGTACGGCGTGTGTTTCTTTTCTTGCGTTGAATTTTTCTGTATTTTAGACCATTTCAGTCTATTGAACTTAAATATGAGGCTCTTATCATAACCGATAAGAGCCTCAGAACCAGTCATCAGAACCGATGGCAACAATTTTGGGCAGAAATAAAGTTAATAAAGTCAAGAAATATAACGAACTTTCAAAGCTTTCCATACAATTATCCGTGAACTCATCTTAGCATAATTTTAGAAAACTATCTTCGCTATTGTTAGAGAATTATGCCGTTATTTACTCAATTTACAAAATTACAACTTTCTCGAAAGGAAACGTTTTGAATTGTCGAGAGGAAAAGTTTTAATGACTGGAATCTGTGACCACGACTCGGTTATAAGCGTTTAGTTCTCGGTCATTTCTAAATGAACATACAATTTCATGTTTTGTGCTAGCTTCGGTTAATCATATAGAGGTTGAGTTACGAATTTTTATTTCTTAGTTATTTTGAATTTTTAAAAAATGATATTGAAGATGGACGACAAATAAGGTGACCACACGTTAGCCAAGCCATTGCAAATGCTCAGTACTTTTCTAATGTCTTTTTCTGTTTTCAGTTTGGTATATTCATAATTCTGGTGCAGATCAACAGAATCCTCGCAGATCAAGAAGCAGCAGAATCGTAAGTATCTCAACTGGCTGAAACTGCGATATATTGCTTTACGTCTGCCGCTGCCGCCTCACCCATATGCAACGTGTTTTGGAATGTGTGTGTGTGTATGTCTTGCTATGTTCTATGTTTGCTCTTTCTCCTACCTCACTGGAGGAGTAGCTATGCTATGTTATCAAGGGGTTCTTTATGAGATAACGTCTGGTGAATGGTGGAACAATTTATGTGTGTTTTTAGAGACTTTTAATACGAGGCAGTGAAATACAAATTCTCTGTGAGTGTGTACAACAAATGAACGAAAGATGCGGAACTATTACCATTAAGTACTTTATGTTTCAAAACGGAAGAATGAAATCAGAAATTTTAGTTTATTGCAAGGGAAAAATATTTGTAAGTCACTGATAAAAAATTAATGGTTTAATTTATCTCTCATACCTTATACTCTCCGTCTTCATTGGTTTCTGTACACCATCTCCCGTTGGCGAGTGCTTTCGGGCATTGTCCATCTTCTGGCCGAATACATATGTTCACTGTCACGGTCCGTATTCAACAGACGGAGAGTATAAGGTATGAGAGTTCTATAGTCATTGGTGGTAGAAATAATAATAACCCTTAAGATTATTTACCTGTTTAATTTATCATTTAATTCGGAGCTCTATCAATCGTATCATCTAATTCAGAGATCTATCATGTCTTTTATCTAGAAACGAAATATATTTTATAAATTATAATCAATAAATTACATCCTTGTCGAATCATTTCTGGATACCGATCTCGATAAAAATATTTTTTATCCATAATATGTTCGATTTCCTAATATGATACTCCCCTAAACTATCGTTTCCACTCCTTGGGCCGATTTCTACAAATAAAAAATTATTCTATTAATTTATTAAGAAAACTAATATTTTTTTTTTTTTTGGAAAAATAACGGGCGTTAGGGTATTATGAGAGAAGAAACAATTCCCTATAAACTAGCATCCTCGTGAAGAAACAACGTTGTAAGATATATTGTTACTGGTTTAAATTATTCTCACATATATGTAAGTCTTATATTTAGTAGCCAAAAAGAAATCTAAATGAAGTCATCCGACCTGAGATACTTGAAAAATAGTACTTCTGTACATACAATTTTCTTATTCGAATACCTTGCATTGAAATGCCTTTTCAGATTAAGATGAGAAATATGACTCACAAAATTCCTAGCCCCTTTCACTCCTAAATGAAAACATTAATTAAATAAATAATTGGGGTTGGTAATGAATAAATAGCGTGGTTATAACCATATAAATATATATGAAAATAACTAAGCGTATCCAACAGTCGACAGACACGCAAAATACAAAGCTAATTGCAATGATTTTGCATTTTCGGGACATAGAACTTCTCGCTTTTTATTTAACACCTCTGCTTTTGGGATAAATATTTAATGAAAAATAAAATAAAATAAACTGTTATCTTTTGCGTAGATTGCGTAATTTGCGATAATAATTCACTCGGCAATGAAAATGACAGTAATTGCCATTATTTAAGTACAGTTAAGGTAATTGACATATATTTCGTGTGGATTTTAGGTTAAATGCATTATTTTGGGGATGGGGGACACTTATTGAGTTATGCTTTGCTTTTCCAAAGAAACACAAAATTGTCTCAAAGTTTTCTTTAAGTTTTAAGAAAATTTAATACCGTCCCAACTTCCTCAGGATTCTTAGCCAAAGACTGATAAAAATTTTTTAGAATAATATTTGGACAACCCCATTGAAGTTTGTTTTATAATAAAGTTACCTTCCCAATAACTTAGCTTTTTGAAATTTAAAAAAAAACAGCTAAGAGTCCTACTCAAATCAAGGAACATAGGTAGTAAATATTTCATGAAGTCACATACATATGATGTTCATATTAAAATAATCCTAATATTTGGTTCTCGAAATGTTTAGATAAGTGTAGAGAAAAAGCTAGGAAAATATTTTTTATATCTAAAAAAATTTTAATTTTATGTGAATTAAATTAAAATTGAAATGTTTTTTTGTTTAAATCTTATAATTAGGGCTTTTTTTCTTAATCTAAAGTCCAATCC
>KZ806913.1:392307-414261 GCA_000696205.2 Oncopeltus fasciatus | reverse complement strand
TATATATATATATATATTAATGAATGTATTAATGAATTACGATAAGTTTTCTTAAATCCTAATCAGCCTGTAATTTCATCACAGGTTTTTCATAAATCAAAGCTTTTAGCTATTTGTGATGATGACTTGAGGGGCGAATGATGATTCTCAGTTCCATACAGATATGCTGAAGAACTACAACTATGATCGTGATATTCTAAACACTACTTATGTGTGGTGACAATGTGTTTGCCAGCTGATTCATTCAGTGTGGAAATCCGCCCGGTAATCCATACGTGACAGGAGGGAACAGATGTTTTATAACAATCTTCCTTGAGGAAGTCAGTAGCCTCTCGGAGTTAGAGGAAGTGAGGGTTAAGTCAATGCGTTATCTACACGGAAAGGTCATTAAGCTTACACACTGCTGGTCAGATGTGGTCCCCTCACGCACTAGATGTACGAAACAGATCGCGTAGGAAGTTGTAGGCATTAGAAAGCACTCTTATGTTTAATAAATTTGCATATACAATTGATTACTCAAGATCTACCACATGTTTGAGTAAATAAACAGGTTTCCTCCAAAATTATGCAATTTTGTAAACCTTAAAAAAATGTGTGGCACAGCAAAAATATAGTTGGTTATAAAAACGAAAAATTCATTTCAATTTAATAACTGATTTTAGTAAATTTTCATTGAAAATAAATCTTACTGAATCATTATTAAAATTCATATGACCATTACCTGAGTGGATTTTATGCAGCACTAATCTAAAAGATGGTTGTAAAAATATTTGCAAATTTGATTCCCAAAAACATCATCGAGCACCAACTGAAAAAGTAAAAGAGCCCACGTAAACTAGGCAGATTTCCCATATTTACGATGTCTTAAGTAAGATTGAGTAGTTATATCTTACTCTAAGCTGTTCGGGAGAAAAGTCTGACGGAAGCACTAACCTTCATGCATTGTCAAATATCAACTTGCTAAAAATATTTTTAAATATCAAAATTTCATTGGAGAGTATTTGACCTCAGAATATGTAGTATTTGAATACAGAATATGTTGGGCTTTTGTCAAGGTTGGTACAAAAAAAAATTCAATTTTCAAAAAGTGTATTTTTATTATGTCGACGTTTCAGCTTACATTTTAAGCCAACTTCAGAGCTATCTTTAAGGCGACTGATGCAGATCTGTTCCAGGTGACATGTCCCCTCTAGCCTTCATGTTAGCCCTGAAGATGGTTTACAATCTCAGCCGAAAAGTCGGGAGAAAAAAAAAACATTTTTTAAATTGTAGTTTTTTTATTTATCGACCATGACTGAACCTCAATAAATTCTCTACTGATAAATAAGAAAATTTTATATTTTACTCATTAAGAGTTCATTTAATGGTTTGCAATTGGAAGTAAAACAACTTTAAAAACTGCGGGCACTCCTTGCGAGAAATCTGCTAACAATCCTTATCAATAAAAGCCTTAAAAAAAGGCTAAGTAACTTTGCAATTCCTTTGACCGGAATCAAGAGTTGACCAAACAACCTATGCGACCAAAAAAGAAAAAGCATTGCAAACCATTTGCAAGAGATATACGTATTTGGGTAGAAAGACATATTTATTTTACGTTTATTATTATTATTTTTTTTATTTTTTTTTTTTTATAAAATAAGAAACGTAAACCAATTTCTACAGAAGAGGCAAACTCATGTATATGAACATCAAGTATCGAAGTGAGAATGGTGATTGACAAATCGCTCACTCCTTTAAGCAAAGTCATTACCCAAACAATGACATTTTTCTGATTTTAAGTCTCAAAAGTTGAATGAACTCTTCTAAATATTAAGCTAATGATATTTATTATATAATTTATATATGTTACTGTATACGATTACATTTATTCCGCAGAAAAAGTCTTCACAATAGTTCTGGCTTTTTCTCTAGAATGGTTTTAACTTTAAAATAATACTTCAATTTTCTTGGGATTAAATATTGAGTTGAAAGTAGTAATATATTGTATTGTAGTGGAATTCACTGCCAAAGACCATTCTTAAGTAAAAATTATCATGGTTATGACACTACGAATTTAATGCATTTAATAAAATAAAATTATGCAGTCTTAATGTTATCATTAACAATTTAAAGATGCATGTTTGGCCTGAGTTTTTCTTTTCCAATCAGCTTATATGTATAATTTCACAATTAAGAAGATATTTCGTAAAATATATTATTTTAGAGTGACTTTGGCTTAAGTTTTGTACATAATTGCATGCATACAGCCATTAATTTTGTTATTGTTTCAGACATAAAACTGTCATTATAAAAGTTCCAGTGCATGAAAAAGTCATCAAGCATACGCATACTGTTTATAAAATACTCGGTGATCATGGTGGTCACAAAAAAGGGAAGAAGCATGTAGTGCATCACAAGCATGAACATGGGGGGCATGTAGATCATATACACAAGCATGGAGGTGAAGCGCATCACGAGCACAAACACCACGGCGAGCACGAACACGGGCATAAGCACCACGGAGAAATAGATAATGAGCACAAGCACCATGGGGACCACGAACACGAGCACAAGCACCATGGCGAGGCCATCCACGGCCACAAGCACCATGGGCACAGCGAGCATGGACATAAGCACAGCGGAGACTTTGACCACGGACACAAGCACGAGGGTGAGGCAGACCACTTGCACAAGCACGCCGGACACTATGGGCACCAGCACGGACACGAGGGTTACTATGGCCACTCACACAAGCACTCGGGCCACCAGGGCCACGGGCACCATCACACCGGCAGTTATAAGCACGGTCACGACCACGGTGGTCGCCATTCCCATGCCCACGACCACGACGGCTACCATTCGCACAAACACAAGCATGACGGCCATCAGGGACACGATCATAAGCACGGCGGACATCTCGGACACGGGCACAATCACCATGGCAGTGCAGCCCACCAACACAAGCACAGCATTCACGACTCAACTGGTCATCACTCGTCCCCACATGGGGTCGCCACAAGACAAGCCGTCTACCCAGGATATTATACGTCTCCAGCTAATGATGAGTACGCCGTCTACGCCAGGATAGGGGAAGAGCTATACCACGCCTATCTAGTCTGATTACTCCTTCTCATAGAAGAACCAACTTCTTCATGGTATTTGTATATTTGTGTAAATTATATTAAAATTTTTATTATTTTGTTAATAAAATAAACAAAAACAAATGTTGTTATCTCATAATGCCTGTTCTGCATGAAATGAATATGCGCTTCTAAGTAACGAAAGTTGATTGATTCCTTTGCTGGAATCATGACTTGTTATATCCTGCTGGTATAAAAAAAAAAAAAAAAAAAAAAAAAAGAAGTGGATTATTTTATTAAGAAGAGACATAAGGTCTCTTGCATGTGAGACTAAGCATGAGAACGTCTGCTTTGTGGAATGAAAAATAATGCCTTTATTATCTTAAAACGCCTTGGTTTTATTTGTATGCAATAGGTAAGTAAACTTTCAAAAATTAATATTTATAACTATTCATTATTTATGTTTGTTTTCTTACATATATATCTATTGCAACATTCTTTTTACTTATAGAGAGTAATCAAATTGTGTTAATTTCATTGAAAAAGGACATATGACACATATGTCATTAATTTATATACATAAATTAAACTTGATTTTCTTCGAGCTTTAATATATTTCTCTGACTTAGTTGGTCAATAATTAAAGGAAAGGTCACAAGTCTTCGATCCTTTTAAGCGAGATGAAATAATTTGATCTTAAGCCTTAAACAAAACAAGTTCGTCAAATAATTTTAAATACATATTAATTATATGTAAAAACGAGTTTTCAGCATTCCGAAATTGATAGAGCCATTTCATTGGTTGATATTTGCTTTCACCCATTTCGTTTAAAGTTAATAAATTAATATAAATTAATAAATATAAATTTGCGCACTTATGTGCAGCTCAAACCACTCTAGCATCTAAAAATTTTAATATTCTGCAACGAAATTCGAACAATATAATTTAAATTCAAAACAAAATTGTTCTTTAATGAGTGAAATGGTATAGAAATTGGTAGATAACTTCCAACCATTTCATTATTTAGCTTAGCGGTATTTCTTTACTTCCTCTTACAGCAGTTTCGAACCAGTAAAACCATTCCCTTCAGTCAATGCTTCGCCGCTTAATCAACTAAAGAATTAGCTCTACTACTCCCAGTTCTCTAAACATTCCCTTCGAAGAAACTCTCGCGCGGTCTTTTCAGATTGTTTCACGTCATCGAGATTCGAAACTGTCTTCTCGTTCTTTCGAACGAAACTGTCTTTTCGTGGCACGGAGCGTAGGGGATCGTTAAGCCAAATACTCCACTAATCCCTGTTTCTGAAAAGTTTTTGGCATGCTGGAGATTCTTTGCCCTCGCTTAACACGACCTATAGATCCCTCTAAATAAGTAAGCTTTGAGCCCTATCGATATCTCCTAGCATCTTCCCAGATAGCATTATATTCCATAGTCTTTAGAGTATCTCAGTGATCGTCAATGTTGACAACATGGCAAAACCAGTTGAGCTGGCGAGTTTCTAGATGATCAATTATTGGGGAATTAGGGTAATATTGAGGTTATAGTGGATTCCTTCATTCCAAATATAGTCTCTCCTTTCTTTTCCATCCATCCTTCGAAAGAACCTCATTTCAGGTGCAATAATCCTGGCTTTCTGCTAGTCAGTCGATATCCAACTTTTGGGTCTGTAGAGTAATATGGGAGATATACTGACTGGAAGATGTGGAAGTTATTATCTTTGCTCACCTCTCTTTTAACTACAATAGTGTTGCATACCTGGTAGTAAAATGCAGTTGAATTGCTAATCATATTTCATATTTCCGCTTCTAATTTTTGACTTAGTTCCTCGTGCCAGTCTATTACAACCTACTGCAAATTACCCTGCCAATCCGTAATCAATACCACACCATCAGCAGAGAAAAGAAGCTTCATTATTGCTGGTTCACGATTACTAAGGATTCTCTACGAATGTCCTATATGTCAGTTCTTCACCTACACAAGGATGCCTCTTCATCCATAAGCAAGTTCTTTGACCCACTTTGGAATGTTTTTCAACAGTTAGTACAACTAGTTACTCTATGCCATTCAGCCTGGCAATACCCTTAAGTTCCTGATAGCTAATGGGCTTAAAAGCTTCCACCTAGGCTCTCGGGGCATTCTTCCCTCTAAGTGCCTTGGATATTTCATCTCGTAGTACGGAAGCGAAGGACGATTTAAGATCGAAAAGCGCCAGGTACAAACTCTTATCCCGATCTCAGGATTTCTACATTAGACCGTACATTATTAAGACTTATTGAGACTTCGCATCTAATTCCTGAAGGAATTTTTTTAATTCTGTTTCATACTCTGCTCTCTTTAGAGAGACTTGGTGTTTATTTATTTCGATTCTTGAGTAGGTTGTACCTTCTACTTTCGTTCCTTTAGCATCCGAGATTCAGCAACTAAGAGCATATGATTATGGGAACTTAAGTCTGCGCGTTTGTGCAGCCTGTATACACTCTAGCATTTAAAAATTTTAATGTTCTGCAGTGGGATTTGAAAAATATTATTTAAATTCAAAACAAAAGTGTTTTTTAATGAGCAACTTTCTTTTTAAAGAAATTGGAGCATACCTCATTATTTAGCTTAGCGATATGAGATAGTTATTTCTTTACTTCCTCTTACAGCAGTTTCGAACCAGTAAAGCCATTCCCTTCAGTCAATGCTTAGCCGCATTCAGTCTGCTGAAGAGTTTGCTCTACTACTTCCAGTCCTCTAAACATTCCCTTCGTAATAACTCCCGGAAGCTCATGAGGTCTTTTGAAGGTTATCGAGATTCGATATCTGTCTTGGATAAACTACGCGAACTGTCTGCTCTCTAGACCAGTTCTCAGCTCTAGAACATACAAGTACTGTCCTTTGGTTTGCAACCCATTCGTGTTTCACTTATAGATCTGATAGATTAGCGTATAAAACTCATTATTGAATGCAACTTTAATGCTTTGTGGTGGAATATATGCTATAGTCTAGCTTTTATGACCGAAAGTGGGGGTAGCTTTTCTGAACAACCAAAAATATGGTATACTGCCATGTTTATTTACATTCTGATCTTCTTATTCATAACAGTGACTGATAATATTGTTGCAAAAGGGGTAACATTTCAGGGTTCTCTAATAAATTCTGTTCGAAATATTAGCCTAAATCTCTCTAGAGGTACAAATTGTGTTTCTTAAGTCTGCATATTCCTGCATCCTATCAAGAGCTTTCTTAAAGCAGAACTGCTTGTTTTTTTTCTCTTTTTCTCTCACTAAGGTATTACTTTCCCTTCTGCAGTTAACGTTATCTATTTTCTAAGCTGTCTTACTTCCCACACCATTAGGGATTAAAACTAATCTACCAGTAATGCAATGTCACCGGATTCTTGAATATATTAAAAGAGGATTCTATCAATTTTTTTTTTCTAGACTTGGCAAATAATTTGGCAGTTCTCTACTCTTGGCTAATGCACATTTAATTTCTTCCACCAGAATAACATGCTGTCTTTAGACGGATGAATGCCAGAAAAACATCTTATCTATGGTCTACCCAACGAAGACAAACTGCTATAATTTCTGCTCTACTAATTTATCTGACTTTCATGTTCCATCTCTAACTCCTTGAGCCGTTGGGTTGAAAGAGTCCATCTCCTTCAAATCAAAATTATTCTGCGTTAATACTATACTTCCCTCTTTATTAAGTTTCTATCAGAATCTGGATTTGTGTTCTCTTCTTTTCAAACATTTCATGGTTATATTGAGTAGATAGTAAGGACTAGTACTTGTGTTCACCTGATTCTTTAGTGAACAGTTCCTTAAAATATTCCTACTATTTATTCTGTACTCTGAATAATATTTGTTATTTATTATTAATTAATATTTATTAAGGTTAGCCTCATGCATATTTTTTAGAGTACTGAACAAACGGGTAGTTTTTCACCATAACGCTATTAGAAAAATACTTATCCAAATTAAGGACATATATGTGAGATCTAAGCTTCAGCGAGGGTCGTTGGATTCATCTAACTATATTGATGATAAAAGCTCAAAACTGGGGAACCAGAGGGCTACGGGTTAAAATCCCGCCTTGGTATAATATCTTTTATTATATGGATGGAAACCTGTAGATCCTAAGTGGTTAAAAGGGAAGCTAACATAAAAAACAAAAACAAAAAAACTCAATTGACTTCTCTATTCTCAACCATGCTCAACCCTTTTTATACTCTAGCTAATTGACCTATGTTTGGAAAAAGTTCGCTTTTATTCAGATTATTATTATTATATCAACTAAAAGTTTACATAAGAGTTTACCATAAAAGGGATAATATATTTCTACAATTCATTCTTGACATGAGGTACCATTCTCAAACATCATGGCTTACATAAACGCCTGACTCAAAATCAACATTTGTTCGCCCTAACAAACTATGATAAATTGCGCGGGTAATAAATCGAAGACTCTACACTCCATCAACCCCCCCCCCCCCAGAGAGAAACACATGGAGCATAATAAGCCCCTGCCCCGAAGAGAAGACGATGTACTAAAGACCTAGCCAACCACACACACATTACTGATAGGGATCTCTACACCACTGCAAGCCTACGATTAGTTTATTTTCTCAGGCGTATCAAGTATTGCTCGGTTAATTGCAAACTAGTTTTATGAGTATCACTTCTCAGGATATTAAAACCATTACAGATCATCGAGACGAGCATGTTGTTAAATAATGATGTACCCCCCTTTAAAACATTAGGTAAAAATACATACAGTTCTCTGTAAGAGAACAACAATATTTGCTGCCCCTAAATAAATGTTTTTCATTTTTAGTCGATAACGACTTCCATATTGGGTATGCTTACTTTCCTCACAGAAAAATCTATTAAATTTCCTATAGTGGAATCCTACACTAAATGAAGAAAAAAAAAAGTGAATTTCAATTTTTCATATTATTCGGCGCATGAGGAAGTACTTTACTGATAAATTAATATATAAAGAACTTTAATTAGTGGCTGATTTATGAATTTCTGTAGAACAAAAAGAAAAGAAAAGAATTTAGAAGATTTGAACACTTAAAAGGAAACTCCCTCATTACAATTTTTCACATTAAAGGAAAGTACCTCATGTAGTAAATGCATTTGAGCTATCGTTTAAATTAACTTAAATGCTACGAATTGGAAATATATATATATATACAAAAGTATCCAAGTCTAGAATTATCCTGAATTATGGTACAGTGTAATATATTATGTATTTATGAGAAACAGAACTCAATATTGTAAATGCATTATTGCAAAGTAGATTGTAAATCACTCGAGATTTTTTTGCAGAGAAAATTCAATGTATCCGAAATACTAAGGTCTCAGATTGCATATTTAAAAGGAACAAATCAAGATTATATATATATATATATATATATACACTGGGGGACAAAAAAACCGGCGCACCAGGAATTTTACCTGAAAAATGAAGATTAAATAATTATTTTTGTGTGTGGTGTAATAACTGGCGCGACAGATCAAATGGGAGTACGATTCCTTATGTTNAATCTTAAATATTATAAATTAAAGATAAATAGTAAAAATTAAAATAGATCTGGTGGATATTCCGCACAAATCATACATCATCTGAATGATAGGCATGCTGTCAAGCGTTATATCCAAGTTTTAAATAAGATTTATTTATAAATAGTATTTGCATGTCTGCTCCGTACTTAGCAAGGCAATATTTCATTTGGCAGTAAACGGTGCTTGGCCAAAGTCATATTTCTCTTTAAGAAAAAGTCCGTCACTCAGGTGTTGCGAAATCTAAGCAGATTTTCCATACTTTTTTCTTGGTGGGGGGGGGGGGGGGGGGGGTTCCAAAATGAACATAAATAAGAGCAAAAAAGGATATTTAATTTAAAACCAAAGAAAACAATGAATGTAAAATGTAGGGTCTAGACGGCCCAGAAAGGTAGTGGGGAAGCGCTCGCCCATCGTGGTTTTATCGTAAATTCCTACCTTAATATGAGTTTTTTGAAAAATATTATTTAAAAAAATAAANTATAACTAAAGATAAATCTTAAATATTATAAATTAAAGATAAATAGTAAAAATTAAAATAGATCTGGTGGATATTCCGCACAAATCATACATCATCTGAATGATAGGCATGCTGTCAAGCGTTATATCCAAGTTTTAAATAAGATTTATTTATAAATAGTATTTGCATGTCTGCTCCGTACTTAGCAAGGCAATATTTCATTTGGCAGTAAACGGTGCTTGGCCAAAGTCATATTTCTCTTTAAGAAAAAGTCCGTCACTCAGGTGTTGCGAAATCTAAGCAGATTTTCCATACTTTTTTCTTGGTGGGGGGGGGGGGGGGGAAGGTTCCAAAATGAACATAAATAAGAGCAAAAAAGGATATTTAATTTAAAACCAAAGAAAACAATGAATGTAAAATGTAGGGTCTAGACGGCCCAGAAAGGTAGTGGGGAAGCGCTCGCCCATCGTGGTTTTATCGTAAATTCCTACCTTAATATGAGTTTTTTGAAAAATATTATTTAAAAAATAAACGTTTTAAAATTACATAAACACCTATTTTGTTCAATCCATTTGTTTCAAAATACTAAAAATGGCGCAGATATTAGGATTTTAAGTATTTGACATCCCCCCCCCCCAATCCGCCGCAACCGTTCGTGGTTTAGCCACAGTTATTATTTTTAATTTTTTTTTCACTCTCAAAAAGCTTACATACAGAATTAAATTTCTTTATTTCAAAAATTAAAAAAAATAACTCAAGGCATCCTCGAAGAGTTACAACGAATAGTTGCCGGACTAATTTCTATCATTCCGCCAAAATTAATTGCTACTAAAAGTTGTCATTCTTAATGTAATATTAAAGATTTCTTTTATTTATGTATAAATATAAGCATCACTTATGTAAGTATTATAAGTGCATCAGAAGTTTTTATTACAAACACTGGCTAAACATAAATAGCTTATGAAATCAAGGACTCTGACATGATTTCTTCGGCTAATGCCCTCAACATAACCTCAAGTCAACATGATCTTACAGAGTTGTGATTTGCCCCATTCTTTTGGCAGAACATTTGCTGCCTGAGGCCACGCACTCTAGCTCACGAATTTCCTATTTCAGGTTATCCAATAGCACGAGGGGATGAGATCTACGAGGGAAGTAGTGCTCACCGGATACGCATCTGCACCCTGTGGTGCATCTCTCTAACTCATACAATAGTGGCGTTATGTACAATTAGATTAATTGGGAAGATTGTCAAGAAGGAAATAGCTCATTTTCACCACAAAGCATCTGTCAACATTAACTATTTATCTAACTACAGACTTTGATTTATTCATAAATCTATTACATTGCTGTTGTTTTATTTTTTGTAGTCTATTTAAAATTTCTCTGAAAATATCGTTTACAAAATCTTTCATTCAAACCTGAAGAATAACTATGAAAGTATAGATATTTGTAATTTTTAGTGCAAGAGAATAGAATGAAAAATCAAACTGCCCCAGCCAGGCCTCGAACCTGGATCTCCTGCTATCCGGGCCGGTGCATTTACCAATTATGCTACCGGGACGAGTCTGATAAGTTATTAAATTCCCCGCACTAGTGTCAAGAGTCTAACCTCCGAGGCCGACGAATATATCGTCTTATTTCCAGGTTCGAATCCTGGCTGGGACAGTTAGATTTTTTATTCTGTTCCCTTGCACGAAAAATTATTANTATATATACAACTTAATAGGCCACATTTTTAGCTTTTCCGATGTAGGATAGTGAATATCTGTTAAAATTTTTCAAAAACTCGCTTCAATGTGAAAGATAGTTTTTCTAATGGAAAATCTGCTAAAAGTGTATTACATCAATGTTGAATACAGCGTTAATAATTACTAATAGTATCCTTCAAATTCAAATACATTTTTCTCACCTTTTCGAGTTACTGCTCGAAATAAAGTTTGAAAGAGGACCTGAAGTATGGATAGGAAAATATGGTACTAAATACACTACAAAAATAAATTCCCTACGTATTATATTATACATGGTTATATAACTAGTAATGTTAATAAGTTATAACTGTCATACCTTCCATGTCCGTCTTCATTGGTTTCTGCAAACCAAAGAAGACGGACAATTATTATTAAGTTATAGTTGATTATTCTATTTGCTCTTCTAGCTCAACTTATTTCAGCAAATATGAACTTGTTTATATTAAATTTAAAGATTTAATGCTGAATTTATTTTAATATGATAAATTAAGGAAGGCTTCCCCCTTTTGAAATTACACTCTTAAATATTTTCCGTAGTATGTGTTTTCCTATAAATGTTAAATGTTATGCATAGGTTATTAGACAACTTTTTACACCTATAGAATTCTATATATATTTAACTTTAATAATAACGACGAAATTAACGATTTCCTTTGTTCTCTTTCTAAAGCATCTCCCCCTCCGATCGATATCAACCATTGACAGATATTTCTTTCGATTTGAAATATATTTAAAATAATGCCTAGAGCTTAAAAATCAAATTTATAAACTTTTTTAAATTTCAGAGACTATACTGATTAGAAATAATATTTATAAATGTGTTTGTATTTGTATGCATATGAAATTTTAAACGGACCGTATTTTAGCTTTTGAAAAACAATTCATCAATAGGACCAATTAGAATATCTTGACGACAAATTCGCTGATAAGAGAGCACAGAATAACTACAATGAGACTATTCTCAAGTCTTTACTTAAAGCATTGAATCAACGTTAAGAAAATTGGCTTGAAAACGAATACTGATTTCTAGAACATATCCAGCATTACAGTTAACTAATACGAAATAGCAAGCACATTTAGGGGAATAAGCATTCCTGCTTTATGCTTAGTTACCCTTCAATCTCTAAGGAAATGAGTTGATCTTGGGAGTCTTTTGAGCATATACCATACTTCAATATATGAACATGTGTGTCTACATTTATTATATAAGTGTCTACTACTTTTCCATCCTAAAAAGCTAGAGTGATCTTTGGCAATTTCATTAGCGCATTCATACACATTTAACTAGAACTTAGTGATATGCCAACTTCCCGCACATGCGTACCCTGATAAGTGATACGCTAGATTTTTCTGGAAGCTAAGAGGTCAATCCTACTCCAAAAACCGAACTCAGAAATAGTCGAGAGCGCTTTCCACTGCATTCCTGACGTTCCCTACACACACACACACACACACACACACACACACACACACACACACAAACGGTGTGCACTAACACCATAAGCCTATAAAACTTAGTTTCATATAGGTATTGTCCTACAGCTTATTAAATTATAACTTTTATGTAACCTAAAAAGACCAAAAAAATACCAATGATAGTTTAGCGCTCTGATACATGAAATAGTAACAATAAAGGATAATTAATACCAAATATGTCACAAATCTTGAATTTTTATCAATCTTAGCTACTTACACGATTCGGTCTCTACAATATACCTCGTATTAGCAGGATATCATTTTTGATAATGGGATCATCATTCATTAAAGGTTATTTTTATTTTTTTTTTTTTTTTTTGTGTTAGTTTCCCTTTCAACTAATTAAGATCATGGAGGTTTTTATTTATAAATAACAGCTTTTCTGGGCGAGATTGGAACCTGCAGCGTCAGGATTGCGATACCCGTACGTGCCCCATGAGCTAACCAGGCGCCCCCGTTCCTTAAACCCTCTACAGGTTAATAAGTGCGAAATTCGGTGAACTCTCTTCCACATTATTGAAAGTAACATAGCTCCAAGTAAACTAGATGAATCAATTCAACTTTAATTTTTTTTTTCTTGGCATGACAGCCTGATAACCATTAACGCCAGACTATAATTAAGTGTTAATAATAAATAAATAAAGAAACTGACTTTTTATACTTCATTAACAATTTTAAGTAATTTATTTATTTTTATTTTTTGTTTCAGGCACAAAAAAGTGATAATAAAAATACCAGTACATGAGAAAGTAATTAAACATACGCACACTGTATATAAAATTATAGGAGGTAAAGGTCATGGACATGGAGGAGGAGGTAAAGGTCATGGACATGGTGGAGGAGAAGGACATGGCCACGGTGGAGGCGGCGGGAAGAAGCATACCGTGTATCACAAACACGAGCATGCAGGCCACGTAGATCACATTCACAAACACGCGGGCCATGGGCATCACGAGCACAAGCACCACGGCAGCCACGAACACGGGCACAAGCACCACGGCGAGATCGACAACGAACACAAGCACCACGGAGCACACGACCACGAGCACAAACACATCGGCTCGGCAATCCACGGGCATAAGCACCAGGGGCGTGGCCACCATGGGCACCACCACGAGGGAGACATCGGTCACGGACACAAACATTCCGGCTACGGAGACCACTCTCACAAGCACGGTGGACATTACGCACACGCTCACGGGCACCACGGTACTTATGGTCATTCGCACAAGCACTCTGGCCATCAGGGACACGGGCACCATCATTCCGGCGACTACAAGCACGAGCACGACCACGGCGGGCACTACGGGCACGAGCACGACCACGAAGGCTACCACACCCACAAGCACAAACACAAGGGAAAGCAAGGCCACGACCACAAGCACGGCGGACACCTAGGACACGGGCACAACCACCACGGAAATACAGGTCACCACCACTCTCACAACCTGTACGACACTACAGGGCACAGTTCAAAGGGTGCCAGTTCCAAGCAATCCACCAGCTCTAGAAGGAACCACCCGCCTCAGCAGGCTGCGGTTCCAGTCCAGCAGTACGACGGATATCAGAATGGAGAATACGCTGTCTACTCAAAAATAGGAGAAGAATTGTACAACGCATATCTAGTCTGATTTTCCTTCTTCTCCGCAATCCATACCAAAGAAATAGTTCAAAGTTGTTTTTGATTACAATGTGTATATTTTTGTATTGTACAGTAACTGTTGATAAAGCTAAGTATTTTTCTACATTTTTGTTATTAAAATATTTTAAAAGCATTTTCAGTTAGTTCCATTATCCTTTCTAATTTAACATTTAAGCGTTACAGTACCGAAGACTTTTAACGAAAACAAAGGATACTTCTTGGAATTTCAATTTAAATCAACACACATCTATTAGAATACGGTAATTACTTGTGAATATGCAGGTATCTCGTTTTAGATTCCTCATTAGGAAGCTCATTATTCTTATCAATGTGGCAGGCAGGCGAGCATGAAGAACCATATATTTACTTTATATGATCTTGATAAAATGTTAAATCTGGATGAAAGTCAAATTACCTCAAAAACAAAGAAGTGTTGCAGGTGTCAGATTCACATTCATAAAATTGCTCCACCCAAACATTTATGAAAATTAATACTCTTTCCGTTTGATCAGTTTACTGTGGAGTTCAATTGGGATATTGTAATGGAAAATTGAATTCACATGTTAAAAACTAGTTTAGTATCTAAAAATATTGAACAATTGTTTCACCTTATTATTAATTAGGCTATGTCAGTATTTAATTGTCAGAACCCAAAAACTTTTAAAAAGAAGAGGACAACAATCCCCCCCCCCCCACCACCAAAAATAGTACTAAATTGTTATTCCAAAAACTCAAAACTATATAAGATTACGGTTCGGAGTACAAATTAAGGATTGTTGTAAATTTGTATAAATATATAGGTCGGTATAAAATAATCTGTGCATAATCCAAACATGTTTCATGTTGAGATGTCCATTTAAGATACCTCTGTTACAGTTGTACTTTCAACCACATAGGACCATGGAGGGAAAGGCTATCTACAGTTTTCCATCCCATTCTAAGCATTCTCAGCTTATAATGGGATGGCAACCTGTAATTCATCGAACAATGCTTGCCCTAGGCGGTATTTGTACACACAGTCCCAAGACAGCGAGACTCGAACGGACTCCATGAGCTCATCAATCAGCTTTCATCTCATCTACTTATCTATTTATTTATATAAAGGCTAAATGATTTATTGAATGCTGCAATTTAATAAGTATATTTTTCTACAAAGAAGACAGTCAACTCGTAACCAAGCCAGTTTCCTAACCAATACACATTTCCCTTGTTTAACTGAAGATGGACGTTTATAAGAGAAATTGAGGATCTGCAAGAGGACAGGACCAGGATGCTATGCTCAAAACTGGCCGGGAAATAAGAGTGAGGTAAGAACTCAGCCAACCCATGTGTAGATGAATATGAAGTAAATAACTCCCTTAATAATGGTTATTAGTAAAAATCATACAGGGCATAAACCGATAGAAAATTTGATTTAGCACCTATTACTTTCAAAAAGATTTTTCGTTACTCAAATAAAACAAAGACTGCAATTTTTAGTCATTCTCTCAAAACCCTCCCTTCCATAACTGTTATATCTGATTTCAACTAAGGATAAATTAACTTTAAATTGTATTAAATAAAAGAAGCCTATTCATAATGAAAGAAAATTCATGAAATCTAACGAATTGCTTTACTTGTCAAACAAACGATTAAGAGGTAACTCGTATAACTTCTTTCTTTGGTTTATGGTAAATAGAAAGAGTCTTTTGAATTACAGTAAATTGGTCCAGAGTATAAATTTTACGGCTAGTAAAAAAAATTATCATAACAGAGAAATTAATGAGTGCAAATATTCGCTGTGAGAATATATTTCTCAACAGAGGGTGAGCGGTTTCTGAACCAAAAGTACCATCATCAAAGCATACGGTGCAAACAGGATCTTCACTCTCACACATATTGTAGGGACTTCAACTCTACCCGAAGTAACTCACTTTGTGTGAGTTTCGATCTGTTCCGCATGGATAAAATTCAGTTAAAGTAGCAGAGACTGCTACAGGGTTAGATGCCCTTAGCCTGGCATGGGACAGTGATCGTATCCCACCCTAGGGTGATCTACAAACTGTCGTTCTGGTTTATTTCAGGGATCTCAAATAAGGAACTCAGAGAAGAAAAAAAAACTGGTTTGAAATTTAGATTAAATCTCCCAAACATAGCTAAACTCAGTTACAAAATCCCAGGTACCAAAAATATTTTTCTCAAGGCCTTTCTAATCGGGTCCTTGGTCCCGAAAGCGCTTAGCCTTTTAAGTAAATTAATCTCTTTGAGTGAGGATCAAATGAATATTTTCGTTTTATATTATTTTCGTTATTATTATTATAATTCATATATAACATAAGAAATTTATAGCAAACAAATTTAATTTATAAATTACAATATAATGTTGTTCAAAGTAGTAAAAATTTTTGTTTTGATATAAAACAATAAAGTGGGTTACATCATTTCTATTTACGCTGAATTTTCATTTTTTTAAATGTAGATGTTAGGAATGTTTGGATATTTCACAACTGTCAAAATAATTTTTGACTACTCCATAAATTTTAACTTTTTCTGAGAGACTACTAACTTCTAGAAAAAATACATTAGTTAAATAATCACAAATCAATCTTCTTAGTTTACATTTAAATAAATAGAATACAAAAGAAAAGGCTGAGTTAGTTTGTTATTAAGTGAAATTGGACGAAAAATAAAGAAGGTTGTAAATCTACATCAATTGCCTCTGTAAATGTTTAGTAGTTAAAACGAAGTAACGGGAATAATATTTAATTTATAATAATGAAACTCAACGCAAATTTATTTATTAATAAAAGAAGAATATTAAGAGACTCACATCAAATTAGGAGAGGGAGCTTTACCTTAACCGTAAATTTTAATTTATCGTTCTGGAAGCTGAAATTAGTAGTTATTTTTAATGAATTTAGCATATAGCTAATAAATGTATAATTAGTGGGCTAGTTCATAATTAGGTAAAATCGGTCGAATAAGAGCGAGGCTTGCCAAATAGTCAAGTGTAATATAATATTTAGTTCATAGCAACCGATATTTTATTTATTGATAAAGATATAAGTGTGCCGTATTACATGAGAGGGAACGTTCAAGGGAGAATTTACCCGATACGGAAAAATTCGCTCAGTTAACGTAGCTCCTGTGTTATATTAAAGAATGTGCAGAAATTTGGGATGAATTCAGGAAAAAATCTCATTTGTTAGGAGTTAGAGAAAAAAACTCACGGTTAGTGCCATGTGAACAGATTTAGAAATGCTAATAGTAGCATATTCAAGACAACGGAAACATGAGAGGAGAAATGGAGACAGGTGCAATGGCCTAAGATGGTATTTACAGAAAAATTCGTGATAAAAAAAAATACTTCCACGCAGGAGCTGCTTAAACTAAGATGATATGTCATATTTCATTAAAGATGCGAAAAGATAAGAGTCAAAATGGAATTTTATCTAAAAGCCCGAGACGAAAATGAGAGTACGACGTAAGATCACTAAGCCCGATTCTAGACTTTCTATGCATCTCACATCTGTAGTAACATTTCTAAATAATTTTTGTAACACGCTTATTTCATAAAAATGCAGTAGAAATTACAGAAAATATATTTTTCATATAAAAATAACTAAAAAATGATTTTCTAGCAAATATATTAAGTAATATATTTCAATTACCAATTTTGGTTTTCCTTTAAACCCTCCTCTCTCTTATTCGATTTCATAAAAAATAATTCACTCAACTCCTTGCAATAGAAAGTTTAAAAATCGAGTACGGTTTCAATATTTAAAAGTTAAAGTGGAAGTAGCTACATTTTCAACTATTTTCTTAATTTGTGTTTTTCATAAAATAATGAAAAATGTTTTTGTAAAAATGTAGAATTTTATGTACAATTTCTGCATTTCGGGCTTCTGACAATTTGGGCGTAAAGTTTGAATATTGTATGAAAAGAACAAATACTGTGATTGGTCAAATATATTATGCAGTAGTTCTTCACAAGAAGGTTTGAACGGAAAAAATTAACTGGAATCGCCGATTTCAGCAAAAACCTTCCTCTGGTAGGTTTTATTGGGATGACAATAAATATTATTGTCATCCCAAGAATATTTATTCATAATATTACACATAGTTTATTCGCTTTACACCTTTATCCGCTGCTAACAGATGAAAGAACCTATTACTTTGGCCAAAGGTATGCGTCAACTTTTTTAATTAATTTTTTCCCCCCTCTCGATATTAATTTTATAGTTTTTTCTTCTCACCGGAACTATAGCGATACTTCTCTAAATCTAATGCCTTATGAAAGTAATTTGGACGCTCCTACATTGACAACCACAAAAAAAAAAAATAAATAAAAAAAGGCAAATAGCTGTTATTGTACAGGGCTAAAATCAGATGATCTGAAGTATGTAGAGCAACCCTTAAAGTATTGAGCAAATATAAGCGCCATGAACCGATAAATGTATGCAAAACCCGCAAAGCATTCTAGCGACATGGGCTTAATGCTCAATACTTGAAAGGAAACATTTTCAATGTAGTACAAAACTGTGATATCCTGATCAATCCTTGCCCATGTTTATATTATGGATATAATCTGTAGGGACTCGTTAAACAAAAGATTAGCTTATCGTTATTCTCTCTTGCTATAGAAATTTCTTGTATTTCTAAAAAAAAAAAAAAAAAACCAAAAAAAAAAAAAAACGGTTTGTTACGGATGTGCTCTAGAGAAGGTATGTTGTCAGGACACTTGATTTTTGCCCATGGTGAGTTGATCCTTTAGGGCTGGGAATTTCCAGGAGTCCTCAGAATCATTACAAGAAGAAGCAGATAATTAAAAAACTGCATATTGAACCAGAGACCTTTGGCTCAGTTCTACAGTCCATTCCACTGACATTTAAATTAGAGTAATCAGTTAAATGATGAAGGAAAATAATTTTATTCTTCTCGCTTCGTGAATGGTATGTGTCCAGTACATCAAAATTGTATAATGATATAAAATTGAAATAACTTTTATATACAAAATTGATATAAAATCTAATATTTTCTCGCTTTTGTTGATATCAAAATAATATTTTTTTATGATCTTAGGCAAATATTGAAGGTAGTATTTAGTATTATTCAAAAAAAGCAAGTAATAAACCAAAAGTGTTATTAACAAATCGTTTAAAAACATTTATGTTATAGTAAGACCAGGGTAACTCCTTTAACTTTGGAAACCATTCACATTTATTAGTTTTCAAATTAAAATGTCAGATTCAACAATCATTTATAGTTTTTTTTTGAATAATCAAAGTTGTCTAAATTTTATTTTCACAATGACAATGAATTCTAGCGTCAAGTAGCGGCTTGTCACATGCTCGGCTTTTGACTCCGAGTGGCCATAATACTTGTCTATTTGTGACAAGTTATGTATTTCTTGAGGTTCGTATACAAGATTCCCTTTGTGGGCGGCACAGTTTGCCTGACAGACCCCTGCATTGTCCGGGTCGGCCGACTCAAAGGAACACGTACCTGAATCTGGTTCAGAATGTAGGAAGTGCGTCCGGGGAGGCCTAGTCCGGGCGGGTGGAGACACGCCGGGGTGGGAGATGTTCCAGCGGCGAGCACGCCTCCTCGTATATATGCTCCGGGGGGGAGAGTGACGGCATGCAGTCTGTCGCTGGACGTCATGGACCACGCAGCGGTACGTACTAACTTCTTTACAAAAGATCCCACCACACATTTCCATATGTAGCTAATATAAAAATCTCAAACTTTTTTTTTTTTAAGAAATTTTTAAAAATTTTTTTCTCCAGAAATCCAAAATTATACGGAAATGACGAACGTATACACCTACCAAGCACCGTCTTTAGATAGTTTATCAACCGTTCACCAAATAAACTTAACTCTCTTCTGGTTAATATTCTATATTTTATCAAAAATTCTTTTTTGGTTATTATTCAATGACCAATTCTTAACTATACACAACATTACTTCAAAATCAAACAATAAACTCTATGTAGAATTTCACCATACAATACATACACCAATAATACATATCCAATTATCCGATAGATTGATTTAGATTAGATTTCAACAGTTATTTATACTCTAATCCAGAAAATTTCAAACTTCTACAAAAAAAAAAAAAAAACTTCTTAATTATTCTTGTCTTTATTCAAATAGTAAATTGAAAAGAAAAACAAGCTAAAGAAATTTTGTTATTATTTTCTAGTTACGTAAAATGAAGAAAAATATTTACAAAAAAAATATAAATATAGTAATAACCGTAATGATAATATTAATAAAAATACTGATAATAGTTTTAGTATATATAGATTATCAAGTATGTCATAAAACTAATAAAATTCCTATATAGAAAACAAATCATCCCTCCCAATAAATCCAGATTTAAAACCAAAAACTATGGTATTATAATGAGCTTGTCTATCAGTCGCTAAATATTGTGACAAACGGCCGAGAAGATAAGAATTCAACACTCTGGATAGGGAAAAAAAGAGATACTAAAATGAATCAGGTGTAATCAAACTATAAATTTAATTAAAATTTAATAATATAACTGTAACATTATATTAAATTGTAATTTAGTTATTTTAAATCAATCAGTCTCCAAAATAATTTTTAATTATATTTGTAAATTATTAGAATTCACTTTAATCAAATTCAAAGTTATTAGAGAAATATAGATTCTGTAATTACTTTTTACATAACATTTAGTAAACATAAAACGAGCTTTCATATCCTTCATCCTTCTTCAAAATTAAATAAAATTTTTTTTGCATTATAAAAAGTTTTACATCTTCTGAGCAAAGCTTCAGTACAGACTCTGAGTAGTTTAGGAATGATTGGTAACAACCTTAGTTTTTCCTGGGAGGGAACTCAACATTTGGAAAAATTCTGCAATTCTTAGCAGAAGATAAACTGAAAGTTTTCGAACAAAATATTATATATATAAAACATGCCTGGGGAGGGGACCTGGTTGTTTATACATTGATTCAATAATTAAGCTGAGTTTTGCAATTAACAACTTTTCCTTAATGGCTAATTTAATAAAAAGGAAGAAGATTTTATTGTAAAAGATAGAATTATAATATTTTTAATCATACAAGATACTTATAGTGCTATAAAACAAAACTTGAATGTAAGATAAGTAAAATGTAAATTAGTAATGCTAATGAGTTAAAAAATATTAATATATTAAGGGAGATACTTAGAAATATAATTCGGAGGTTTGAGCGGTCTCCCGCTCACACTCCCACTTAATTTTTTCATACTTGCAATATGTAATAAACTATTAACGCAGTTAGTAATATAAATTTTAAAAATGGCAGTTTCTATATTTATAGATAACATTTAGCTTAATTTGTAAAAATCTAATATTAAATTTGGTATCCAACTTATATACAAAGATCAATTATGTTCTTTCCTTAATATTTTTTAATATTTAGGTTCATCGGATTATAATGTTCATTTTATTCTAAAATGGGACTTGAGCTGTTAGCACTCTAGGTATATTTTCAGTTATTAAGGACAAAATAACTTTCTTGAATAATTCTTTCAAAATGCTGATTAAAAAACTTCCATCATCTGTCGTACGTTCGAGTAGAGAAACTTTAGCTTTCTAATTATCAATAAATCAAACAATAAAAACAAATATTACTGCCAAGTTTTATCTCATTTGGTGACAGAGAATTCCATAGGCTTACTTGACTTATTCAGTCTTAATCCTACAATTCACATTATCAAATAACCGTATGCCTATGATCATGTCTTCTAGTTACATTCCGACGATTGATGTGCACCAAACGCCATGAGATTAGTTCATAACCTGTCGGAAATGTGAGTAGTGAAGTCATGTAATTTACTCGAGATCTTATTAGTAGCAGAAACTGAGGGAATATCTTATATATTGATGCTCAGCTAAGCAACCAAATTATATTGTATATTAAAATATATATTTCACACACAAACACACATACATACAAATATATATGTATATATATATATATATATACATATATATATATATATATATAT
>KZ806913.1:375741-386650 GCA_000696205.2 Oncopeltus fasciatus | reverse complement strand
TATATATATACACTATATTCATTTTTACAAATATGTTTCATCTATTTGTACCCATTTTTTCAGGTATTGTCGTCGCTGCTATTGGCTTGTTTGTTCAGTTTGGTGGTGTTATCCTCGGCAGATGATGTCAAAAAGTAATTATAATTTAGTATATGTTTATTTTCATATATAAGATGAAATTATTATTTATTTATTCAAATTTTATTAACCTTTACGAATGTAGTGGTCACAACAATAAGTTCCCAAAAATAAGTTGTATTCAACTGGCTATTTTGAAATACAAAGTAATAAAAAAGAAAATGTATTTCCCAAAGGCATTGTCCAACCACAGAATAATAAGTATTAATTACTTTTTAATTGTATACAAAATACTCCAGGGCTAAAAACAGTCATGTTAAAAGACTTTTCTTTTTCAAATATACTAGTTTGATTTATTTTGATACTGTATTCACATATACATGCTTCATATGTTGTTTGGAAAACAGGAAATGAATCACTTAAACTATATGTAGCAGTTGTTAATTTTTTTTGTTTTTCTTGAAACATATATTTTGTAATTCACTTACTACATATTCACTAAAATCCATAAAATTTCAAATTACTCATTATTTCAAATATCTTCTCTTGAAAATAAACACTTGCACATCCATGTAAAATGTATTTGTATTTCCCACATTCGACCTTATTGATCTTTTGATTCATGTTCACAGAGATTTTTCTCCCTGGACATGACTTTCTATTATGTGATCGATAATAAATATTCACTTCGTAATAGGGAGTATATATTTGTACCTCATTTCAGTGAGCTTAACTAATCTTTAGTAAATCAACCATAGGACTAGAAATATTGTCATAGATTACCGCACGTGGGCATTACTTCTGTCTCGTCCTTTTCAAAATAGGCAAACACTTATTCGTTTCTCAAAAAATGTTAGAATTTTTAGAAAATGTTAGAATTTTTTATTTTTCAGGAACTACTATAGCATAATTAATACTGTAACTATTAATATGAAATGTAAAACAAGTTTTACATTACTATGAGCTAAATAAATAAGTTTTAATATACTTAAATATTTAATAAATAATTTAATATCATACTTGTTGATAAAATAATAATAGATTGTTGTTTTTTTTTTCTTTTTCAGAAAGAAAGTCATAATAAGAGTACCGAAGAAAATAAATCATGTTCATCATCACCATGTGAAAAAATTCCATATATGGAAGCACAAGCCCAAGGAAATTCACAGCGTTCACGTCGTAGAAGAGGATGATCATGGTCCGTATGAACAAGATTGGAGTGAGTTTAAAAAACACAAACAATTTAGTGGATGGAAAGACCATAAGCCACTCCATGACGCTTGGGAAGAAGAGGAGGAAGAGGATTACGAAGAAGAACTCCACGAAGAAGATTATCACAAGAAATCTGGAAGCCAATACCAACCAATAGTATGGAAAGGGAACAGAGAACATAGTGGAAAGAAATGGAGGGAGCCTTTTACAATTAGTGGGGAAAGGATTAGGAGTAAGCCCAAAGGCTACAAAGGAGATAGGTCTAAAAGACAAAAGAATCAAGGGCACTACGAAAAATGGCAGGAAGAATTGAAGTATAATCCGAGACCGAAAGGAAAGAAAACAAAGAAAACACCAAAACATAAAAGCCAATACAACCTACGACATAAGCCAAAGCATTACAGACCTGTCGAAAAAGGCTTCCAAGACTTTAGCGATTACGATGATTTTGGTAGGGACGGTCCTGTCTGGCCAGAAAGGAAGGAACACATCAGCTGGCACATTCGTGAACCAGCGGGAGTATCAGAAGGATACTTTGGTGAACATCAGGGTGAGATAGATCTCTCCAAGGGGCCAGAGATACCGGTGGTGCCACCGCCAAACCTGGCACCTAAACCGTTCAGCATAGATTCCTTCGGACAACAAGAAGATTTACATGAACAAGACTTCAGGTACCGGGAGAGATTTCCCAACCACGGCCAACAGGAAGAAATACCCGCCTACGAGGAACAACTGGATAACATACCCGCTTACAGGCCACAAGATAAGCTCCCATACAGGCCACAAGATAAGCTTCCCCCTTTCAAGAAGCAGGAACGACTTCCAAAAGAAACAGTCAAGGATTTCAGCAAGCCGGTGAAGCGTCCCAGTGTAAGTAGCAAGGCCCATCTCAGACAGACCGGCTTGGACGGCTTCCACAGCTTCAAGCACAATGAAGGTGTCATCTCGGGCTACACCTCACACGTGGGTCACACCGCCGCGGGAGACTCGGCCAGCTTCCAGTCCGTGAGCTTTGGCGAGAAGAAACCTTTCAGCCATTAGCAAGTCCATCAAGCATCGTCATCGGATGCAGAAAGTGTAACGCATTAACGAGCGTTTAAAGCTAGATATTATATTAATTATATTTTGCAACATCGGATACACTCTCTTTTTATAAAAGAAAGTGGTTGTTGTTTCAACCAAGTGAGCTTCAGGCCCTCAGTTCATCAGTATAAGGCAGGGAAATTTGTATTGATTAATACAAATTAATCAAATACACATTTCTTCTAATAAACAAAATTTAGGTCCTTTTCATATAAAGAAAGAAAAATGATAAATTGTCCAATTTTAAGAAAATCCCCTCATTTATTCGTTAGTTATGCTAAAAACCATTGTTCAAATTGAAGTGAAAATATTTTAAACCTAATTCTCTTTTATTTTAAATGAATATTTCGATCGTTAGATCTGTAAAAGTCTTTCTTAGCAAATTGAAGTTTTCTACTTTACCCAAAACTTTAATTTTATTATTCAAAACCTAAACTTTTTATAAATGACTTTGGAGTAACTTTTTAGCGTTAGATTATGAATCAAATTTTTTATAATAAAATATGTATTGCATCATATTTTAGAGTTTCAGTGTATCCCCCATTTTGTAATGAGCTATTATTAGGCAAAATAAAGTATGGTATACCAAAGTTCTCTATTGATAATATACCGAATTAGGTAATATAATGCTAAAAACTATTTTAACCATGTATTTAACCTGATACCGGAGCTCTGTGTTTCTATAAAAAATAACAGAAGAATTCGATAAAATATACAATATATAGAATTAATTTGGGAACATATTTCAGGTGTTTCACACTGGCTGTTAAGTTTTTATATACTATTCGGTGTAAAGGGTTTTATATATAACACCAAATTATAAAGTGAAACTATTCCATAAAATGTCAATTGATGTCCAAAAAAGAAAATAATCGTAAAGAAATTTAAATAATTAAGAAAGAAATGTATGAGTTACATTCCTATGTAAGCACATTTTAATAAGCGATGACTTACCGACTATAATAAATTCCATATTAAATCAATAAACCACTTTAACGGATATATTATTGAACTTTTATTCCATATTTAATTATTATATTTAATCATTGCGCCACCTTTCCCACAGCACAGAACTTTCCAAATATGAAACTAAATACAATTTATTTTTATTGCAATGCTAGTCTGTATTTATAAGCAATAAGCTAGATATAAGTAACACCTGTACATATTACCTACCTCTTATTTTCGTCACATTTTTTTGTACATAAGTATTATGTATTTATATGCATTGTACATTTATTTTATAGTGTAAATACTTTGTTGTTTGTGGAAATTTTTTATACATTAATTTAGAATTAATAAATGTTTTTTTTTTGTTTAACTATTTTTTTTAATAACATTACCCGCACATCTTTAAAACATAAAATGGTAAGTTTCCTATGGATAAATGGTAATTCATAGGATAAATCAATGCAAAGTAAACATTCCTGCCCACCTGTGGGAGTGAGAAGAAGTGACCAGAAGAGGGAGGGGGACAGGAAGGAAGTAATTTTCAGCTCGTTGGCTTGAACTCATGTCAGAATTCTCTCTGTTTACGTCGAATGTCTTGGTTCAGAGGTTGAGTCAATCTTTTACCTTTGACTTAGAACTTAAACATAAATTCAATAAGATAAAGATCTTATTTGGGAGACTAAATGTGGGAAGCTTAAGTCTGCTACCGTTCAGGAATTCAACAGTAAATCTTTGTAAGACAAACGATCTGTTTCTAAATAACCTGTTGCAAACCAATAGTTTCTATCTTTAATTATTGATTCATTATTTTATAATTTCCACCCGACTTGAGAATTGTTGAAAGTATGATGATATTGCTACTTTCCAGCGTTTTAAACCTTTGCGTCACTACTTATTAAAATTTTGAATTTTTGCTAAAGTGTAATTTATTTTTTCTTGTAAAAGAGGGATTTTTACAAGACAAAAAAAAACAACTAATTTCAAGACCCATGTTACTGGACCGTCTTGCCATAAACGCAACAAAACACCGAAATGCGCTTAAATATGATTCGAAGCATTCAAAAACAGCAGCAAGTAGAATTTGGGTTGCGCTAAGTAAGGCAAACAACATGGCGACAAATAGGCTTCACTTACATAATATAACATTCAAGAAACTTACTGACTAAAAACTAAATCTTCACTACATAATCTATGACAACCTACACTTCATATAAGACACCATTAGAGAGGAACTTAGTAATAAATAAGAAACAGTGGACATAAAAAAAACTTATAAAATTGCTAATAAAACAAACTAACAGCTTAAAGCCAAACAGGTAAACATTCAATAAACGTATAGTGAACCTTATTAACATAACATTCGAAAAAGGCGATTGACATATAGAAAAGGGACTCAAATACATTTTAAAACTTAAGGACATAAAAAATATATGGAAACTAACATACAAGACACATAGAATAACTTACCTCAAAAGAAACACGATCAAATGAGACACAGAGTAGCAGTCAAACTGACAGAGAGTATAAAACAATAGACGAATACAAATCAAAGCAATAGAGAACATAGCACTACTAAAAACATGGGAGAAAACTTCCTGACTACAACCCAACAATTTTTTAGAAATGAAATAGTTATTATTAAAATAAAATTATTAAAAACTGCAAAATGCGCCTAAAAATGAAAATAATAATTATTAGATGATTTTAGTTGGGGTTCAGTCAAGGTAGATCCAAAAAAAAAAAAAAAAAAAAAAAAAAAAAAATAAATTTTTTTTATCTATTTATTTATATAAAGGCTAAATGATTTATTGAATGCTGCAATTTAATAAGTATATTTTTCTACAAAGAAGACAGTCAACTCGTAACCAAGCCAGTTTCCTAACCAATACANTTTAATGCGACAAAATATAAGAACATAAATTATTTATAATGATTTATTAATTGTAGGTAATTTTCTACATGGGATATTTAACCCTCCAAGTGCCTTGAAAAAATTTAGCTGACTTGAAGTTCATGAAAAGATATTAAGATTTAATATGGTATTAATTTTTTTCTCTTAGAGACTGTTCCCAGGAAGAATATTTTATTACAGGTTCACATTATTCGAAACCAAGCTTCAATTTTGTGAAAGGTAGGAGATGTTTTCCAGTGTATTTGAATCCTATATCCGCAAGAGAAGAGAGATGCAACTGTAAGTCTAACGCTGGAGGTTGTCACATTTATCAAAATAGGACATCTAACTCTCTTCATAGAGAGTTATAACCATCTAGGAAGAAGAGGTTCTTCTTTTGACAGAATCTCTTCTACCTAGATGGTTAAGATTAGTTTCTGTAACGTCTTTATCAGTTAATGACTTCATCCCTGAAGAGTTTAGGAGACTGGTCTTCAACTCTGGGTACGTAATTATATAAATGTTCAATGGTTTTCATTATCAGATTGTTCAAGATTAGATTCTTTTTTCCTGGCTGTCATGTTCTTTCTTCTGTCTAATCCACTGGTATTGTGCCAATTTAAAATATGAAATATAAATGTTGGTCAATCAATACCAAAGAAAAATATTATTTTACATCCGAGCCCCTCCCCCCTAAATTATTATTCTAATTCTTTAATACAAATTAATTTTTTATTATATAATTATTGTGTTAGTCTTGCATACGACATATAAATTTCAACTAATGATTGTATTGTGGTAATCCTAATATAAATTTAAAATAACGATTAGCTGAACAAAATGTCAAACTTCTTCATCTTAAATAGATTCAAAATATTGTCTATTGGTAGTGTCTCTAAAGGAAGCTAAGAAGCTCTAATAATGGAATTTGTGCCTTCAAAAAGCTACTAAGCCCAATTTAAGTGTGAATGAGGTTTTAATTATTTCATAATTATCTAATGCTAGATATTTTCGGTTTACATCCTTCTGCATTAACATAGAATATCTTAAATAACTAAATAAATAATTATTTAGATTATACAGGAGAACTGTGTAATTATAAATATCTTTATAATTATAAAGATTTGTTAATATTTTGAATTTCAATGTGATCTGTCAAGTGTTGTAACCTCTAATTCCTCAAAAATAGTGGTATGAGTACTCACCACAAGCATTATGGCAATGGTGCCAAAAATGGGTTCAGGAAACCTTAAACTGGCAAGATTTGATGAAAACTTAATTTCAAATTTTATTAGGATTTACATACTGATAAATTANATGAACTCTTTAGAGTGGAGGTTTACCTGTCACGCAAGATTTCTCATAATCCTTTTACTCTTAACTCGGTGGTTAAATTTAATCTTTATACATTATTAATTTAAATTATTCTGTTTTATCAGGACTATGTTATGGTGGTTATATGAAGTATGAGAACTTCAAATATTTGTTTGAAATTTTGTTGGCACTCTGTAGACACACCGTGCCAACCATCAGAAATATTTCCCTTTGACATTTTCCTCTCTAATTTCAGGCCTCTGAAACGGAATTAGTATATTGTTTTCGTATTTCCCTCTTTCGACCTGCCTATGTAGATTCTCCGAAAGGTATATAATGCGGTTGCCTGTCATGTCTTTCTCAGCTGGAAGGAAAGGATTAACGAGGTGCAAAGTCCTTCTACCTGTGTGTCTGGAAGTGCCCTGTCGTCTTTCATTACCTGAATTACCTAAATTATCAGAGATCAAAAACATACCGACAGTTTACAGTTATAGTACTGAATTTAACAAGAGGTGGTATAGAACAGCTGTACATATATACATATATTACCACAATATTATGGTAAATTTCTCAATACCTATGTTCATTGCAAGAACTTAAAATTGTTTATTTTTGGTTGAAATCGAATGATGAGTAGAAGGGCTTATTAGGGTAGAAGAGAACTTAATTTACTCTCTTCTTTATATTATTCTATAGAACCACTTCTAAAATGATTTCATTTTGTCTCGCATTGAACGTATGTTTAGGCTCAAGAACAAATAAGATTAACTAACATTCTCCACATTAAAAATATGCAGAAGGAATTTCAAACTGATATTTGTCTTATTGCTATTAACTATATCTTCAACACCCATGATCTGAAGTTGTAATAGTCACGTTTGAGCTAACAATTATTTTAAAATATTCTTTAGTGCAAGATTGTGCAGAAAATATTGTTAATGTCTTCAGTAATCTTGCGATTTTTTCTTGATAAACATTTGAAAAACAAAACTTGTTACATATTAAAAATTATTACAGAATAATTATACAGAATTTAAAAAATACACAAATCCATAAAATCCTAGACTTATTCCTATTGAGGGGTTAAATTATTGGTTAAAATAATATTTGCTATAAAATTTTCGAAGTATCTTTATCTTTTATACCACAAATAGAAGAAGCTTATCGAATGAGTTCAAGTTGCTCAGGTGGTCATGATTGCAGGTTTGTGATTTCAAATAGTTTGAGATTAGTAATTCTGCCTTCATTGTTTTCATAATGTCTACTTCTATTTGTATATGAAATAGTTGAAAGTCAATTAATTACACCTAATATCTCGATGAAATTGCTAACGTGGTCGTAGTTCTATACTTACAGACATGAAATTTGGAGTACATCAATTGTAAACTTAAGGTTTAAGTACCAAACAATTAAATCTTTTAAAATAAAGGTTAACCAGGCATGCAAGATTTCAATAAGTATTTTGTATCAGATGGAGCAGTACTTTCTAAGAAACTATCTGTTTTTTATGTAACATTAAAATGTTTAAAAATATTGATGGGCGTATTGTATTTTCTATAAAAAAATTAGAACTATAATTTTTTGCCATAATATTCGTGCTGTGAAGGGATTAGTATTTTTAATATAATAATTTGAACTTAGATTCAGAAAGACTTATAGAAATACGCCATTTTATAAGAATATAGATTCTACATTATGCAATTTAATTATTCTAAAATCTAAACATAAATAATATCAAATTAAAGGTTGAAGGGGGCATTAAAATTTAAAAAAAATAAGAAATTAAATTAAAATTTTGATATCAATGACCGAATATTTTTAATAACTAGCTCCAATTTGGTATAATAAAAAAAAATTAAAATAAATTATACAAAGGAAAAATTTCAATCAAATAAGTTTTAGGAAAAAAAAAGATACTTTTATTATCATTATTACACATTTATTATGTTAAGAATAAATTGAATTGTTAATATAAACATTTTATTTACAAACGTCATTTGAAAGGGAAAATTTACATCATATGGAAAAAAGGGTTTAAGATTTTGAAGATTCCTTTTCTTTTCTCTTTTTTTCTTCATATTCTTTTTCAAGCTCAGCCCAAGGGTTCTCTGTAGCGGTGGGGTCATAATAATCTGATATTCGGGAGTGTGCCACAGGACTTTTGCTCGATCTATTGAACTGACCGTCATTCTGTAAAATAATACATTCATTATGTATTGTATTCATTATATATATATAATATTACAAAAGATATGTTATGTGAAGAGGTTTAAAAAATATTTTTGAGGAAAAACAATTGTTAAAAAATGTACAATTGTATTTTTAATTATCTGCCGACATAGTTTATATTGTAAGCCATCTTCTTAAATGACCTTACTATGTTATCATTATGTAAAATAAGCAAAATATGTTATAATTATGTTAAATGAGAGAACATATTTAGCTAATTTCAAATACAATTAAACAGCTGCATTATTACTACTATTTGTAATACAAATAAAAATATATTAAAAACTGTTATAAACATTTAAAAACGTGTTATATGAGTTGTATCATATG
Source organism: Oncopeltus fasciatus (assembly GCA_000696205.2). NCBI lineage: Eukaryota > Metazoa > Arthropoda > Insecta > Hemiptera > Lygaeidae > Oncopeltus > Oncopeltus fasciatus. The sequence goes on along the minus strand of KZ806913.1, from coordinate 377,562 downwards.
TGGAACTAATAATACTCATATATTGGTCTAAAGAATAAAAAAAACTAGAGAGATAACAAACTCTAAATTCATAAGAATAATTGTGGGTAAAATTACGACCCAGATAAATGGAAACTAAAGTCAAATAAAAACCACAGATAAATTAAATTAAAAAAAGTTAACAATGCACCATATTTATGAGACATTAAACACTTAATTAGTATATAACATTGGATTTTGAGTCTCAGCAATATACTCTATAACTAGCGTTATAGGAGTTTTAGAGATTTTTAAAATAAAAAATGGAGTGGGATTTAAATGGTTATTCTTACAGAGGTAGTTTTAAAAAATAAGAAGTATGGCCACTTAAAGAGATTTAAAGAGTACTACTCACTTAAGCATATTACAAGAATATTCTATGGACTACACATCAAAAGTGTGTAGTGACACTGTTTTTCTACTCGTTAAAAATGCAATTTATTAAACAATAAATATTTTATATAGTTTTATAAAAATAAATTTGTGTTTGCTGCTGTATCTTTGAATAATTATTTACATAAAATTTCTGGCTAATGATAACCTTAAGAATTTTCTTCTATAACTATACATTGATTTAGTCGACAATTTGATGTACGTAAATGTGATGTACTTAAAACCTATTATATGAAGATGCATAATCGAAGATAGTTTACTATTACTATTACTTATAATCCTAAATTTATTTATGCTAATTAATAATTGATTAAGTGATTACTTACTTTGTTTCCGTCCGAATGTTCAAAATCGCTTCTTTTTCTCTTACGCTGCTGATAGGGAGTCTTAAATTCCTGCTGCGGAAAGGGAGTCTTAAATTCCTGCTGCTGAATGGGAGTACCAAATTGATGCTGCTGAAAGGGCGTCCTTGATTGCTGCTGCTGAAAGGGTGTACCAAATCGCTGCTGCTGAAAGGGAGTACCAAATTGATGCTGCTGAAAGAGAGTCCTAGATTGCTGTTGATGAAAGGGAGTCCTTGATTGCTGGTGCTGAATGGGTGTCTTAAATCCCCGCTGGTGATGTGCATGCGGGCTGTTTTGCTGTCCTGGAGAATAAACCCTCATCGCTGTCGGCTGATAGTAACGACGACGAGAGCAGGGCGTACTGTAACTCATTTTGGACAACGCACAAGAGAACTGACCAGAATAAACTGAGGGTATAGGGTGGAAGAGCTTAACAGCAAACTTTGGGTCATCCTTTGCAACGTGACGACCAATCAGATTAGCCCTATTCCCACTCCTACCCCTGCGCCTACCCCTTTCATCCCCTCCACAACCTGCCACCCTCTCATTCTCTGTTCTATTATGTGAATTTTCATTTCACTATATTTATTTATTTTTATCCACTTGGTTTTTTATTTCATGATTTTAAGAGGATAAAAATTAATTTTTTATGATGACGATTAGGGTTATCAAATATACTCAATTATTTTCTCTTTTTTTATATTTTAATATCTGATCGCTTTCAGAATCATTGATACCATCTACGGAACTCAGTCACTTTTTTTATGAGTGTTTCTGCTTTGGCTAGAGAATTGCACTCTTAGGTGCACAGTGCACCTTGATTCACCAAATTAAAATTTAAGAAAAGATACTAGAATTGCTTGTTATTCGATAACAAAAATTACCACATTATTATAATATTATTATAAAAATGTTTTCCTTATTCCTTTTTATCTTGTATTCAAAGACTCAGGATCACGGAGGGAGGTACCATTTACTGGTAACCAACCTCTTCTCTACAGCAATGTCCTGGGCAGACTTTAAATTCAAACTCAAACATTTCAATATTGATTTTTAAAATATTGAT
>KZ806913.1:350595-368118 GCA_000696205.2 Oncopeltus fasciatus | reverse complement strand
ATCATATGTGGAACTAATAATACTCATATATTGGTCTAAAGAATAAAAAAAACTAGAGAGATAACAAACTCTAAATTCATAAGAATAATTGTGGGTAAAATTACGACCCAGATAAATGGAAACTAAAGTCAAATAAAAACCACAGATAAATTAAATTAAAAAAAGTTAACAATGCACCATATTTATGAGACATTAAACACTTAATTAGTATATAACATTGGATTTTGAGTCTCAGCAATATACTCTATAACTAGCGTTATAGGAGTTTTAGAGATTTTTAAAATAAAAAATGGAGTGGGATTTAAATGGTTATTCTTACAGAGGTAGTTTTAAAAAATAAGAAGTATGGCCACTTAAAGAGATTTAAAGAGTACTACTCACTTAAGCATATTACAAGAATATTCTATGGACTACACATCAAAAGTGTGTAGTCACACTGTTTTTCTACTCGTTAAAAATGCAATTTATTAAACAATAAATATTTTATATAGTTTTATAAAAATAAATTTGTGTTTGCTGCTGTATCTTTGAATAATTATTTACATAAAATTTCTGGCTAATGATAACCTTAAGAATTTTCTTCTATAACTATACATTGATTTAGTCGACAATTTGATGTACGTAAATGTGATGTACTTAAAACCTATTATATGAAGATGCATAATCGAAGATAGTTTACTATTACTATTACTTATAATCCTAAATTTATTTATGCTAATTAATAATTGATTAAGTGATTACTTACTTTGTTTCCGTCCGAATGTTCAAAATCGCTTCTTTTTCTCTTACGCTGCTGATAGGGAGTCTTAAATTCCTGCTGCGGAAAGGGAGTCTTAAATTCCTGCTGCTGAATGGGAGTACCAAATTGATGCTGCTGAAAGGGCGTCCTTGATTGCTGCTGCTGAAAGGGTGTACCAAATTGCTGCTGCTGAAAGGGAGTACCAAATTGCTGCTGCTGAAAGAGAGTCCTAGATTGCTGTTGATGAAAGGGAGTCCTTGATTGCTGGTGCTGAATGGGTGTCTTAAATCCCCGCTGGTGATGTGCATGCGGGCTGTTTTGCTGTCCTGGAGAATAAACCCTCATCGCTGTCGGCTGATAGTAACGACGACGAGAGCAGGGCGTACTGTAACTCATTTTGGACAACGCACAAGAGAACTGACCAGAATAAACTGAGGGTATAGGGTGGAAGAGCTTAACAGCAAACTTTGGGTCATCCTTTGCAACGTGACGACCAATCAGATTAGCCCTATTCCCACTCCTACCCCTGCGCCTACCCCTTTCATCCCCTCCACAACCTGTCACCCTCTCATCCTCTGTTCTATTCTGTGAATTTTCATTTCACTATATTTATTTATTTTTTATTCATTAGGTTTTTTTTTATTTCATGATTTTAAGGGGATAAAAATTATTCTTTTATTAGTGCTGGTAGTGAAGTTGATGACGATTAGGGTTATCAAATATAATCAATTATTTTCTCTTTTTATATATTTTAATATCTTTCAGAATCATTGACACTATCTACGGAACTCAGTCACTTTTTTTATGAGTGTTTCTGCTTTGGCTAGAGAATTGCACTCTTAGGTGCACAGTGCACCTTGATTCGCCAAATTAAAATTTAAGAAAATATACTAGAATTGCTTGTTATTCGATAACAAAAATTACCACATTATTATAATATTATTATAAAAATGTTTTCCTTATTCCTTTTTATCTTGTATTCAAAGACTCAGGATCACGGAGGGAGGTACCATTTACTGGTAACCAACCTCTTCTCTACAGCAATGTCCTGGGCAGGCTTTAAATTAAAACTCAAACATTTCAATATTGATTTTTAAAATATTGATGTTAGCTGTGGTATTTAATCCCACGTTAAATTTTATACAAGAAATGCAAAGGGAGGCAGGGGAAAAAAAAGGAGTTTATTATTCTGATCAAAAAGACAGAAACTAAATTTGGATAGATTTGGAACACCTTTATATTGCTCTGGCGCCCTTTGAATTTCTTGTATTTCAATATTGCGTTATGCATTTCCGCATAACACTACTGTTATGCGGTAATGCATAACGATCAACAAGTTGTTAATCATTAAAAGCAATTATGTTAATATTTACAATTTTGACTTGTAACCTTGAAGAGACACACATCATGATGAACGAAAGCCTGGTAACCATCTAAAAAATGACACGGTACAAACCGGAAGAAGAAATTGTAAAGACTTCCTACCTTGGAAATGAGCAACTTGTGATGTGGAAGTATGAGATCCATTACCGATTAGCTGTTGTAGTATCACAGAGGGCCCAACATTAATTACATTGTTTAATAATTTATTTCAGAAATGGTACCCCTTTTCTCGCTTTGAATTACAAGATCTCTGTGAATTAGAGGAACTATGAGTTTCTCTATAAAAGGACTTACACAAGAAATAATGCTTTTATGCTCAGATTTAATGAGAGGTAATCTGAAATCTTCTTTACTACTTTAAAAAAAAAACTATTAGTATAGTTTTACGTTAAGTAATAGTTCTAAATGTATTTTTTTACATAATGTTTTATAATTTTCCCCGATAGATTGCATTATATTATGAATTTCAATTTAAGTCTACCACTGAACCCCCTACCACTCACGACTGATAATACATCAGACAAAAGGAAAAACCTTCAAATTTTTTGGTAATGCGGTTACCTCGGCAATCACGTTTAACTGGAACTCTTCTTAATTTTCATTTGATCAGTAAGGTTTCTGTTTTGGCTGACTGCCATTGGCTGATAGTGACATGAATGGCCTACTGGTGAATTAGCTACGAGGAAATGAAAAAGCATTCAAAAGCATCAAATTAGAAACATAGAATAAATACTGGATTAACACTTCCGAATAAGAATTTAAAAACACAAACAATTGTAAATATAGTAAATAGTAATTTAGGAGTACTGCCATTGGGCAGCATCTTCAGCATGAGATATCTAGAGATCTTATAGAGATATAAGAGTACTATTTAATGGCTCTAAATGGCTCTAATGGCTCTAAAGTAAATTTTTCTAATTTAATGGCTCTAAAGTATATTTCATTCAAATATATATTTCAAAAAATATATTTCATTCAAAAATATTGTAAATTATTTTTCTAACTTAATGGCTCTAAAGTATATTTCATTAAAAAATTTCATTCAAAAATATTTGTATTATCCTTTTTGTATTATTTCATTCAACAATATATTATTATCCTTTTTGTTATGTACTTTATTATGTACTTTTTGTTGTCTATTTGTATTATCCTTTTTGTATTATCCTTTTTGTTACGTACTTTGTTGTCTATCTAACCTTTTTGTTGTCTATTATTATTTGTATTATCCTTTTTTTTTGTCTATCTAAAGTATATTGTGAAGTATATTTCATTCAAAAATATATTTCATTCAAAAAATATTTCATTCATAAAGTATATTGTAAATTTGCTAAAAGTATTTGTATTTATATTATCCNTTTCCTCTTTATTTCCCAATTGCTACCGAATGGATAAGGAGAAGTAAAGTTTTCGGCCGAATCCTCACGATCTGGCCTTTGAAGCGTTCCGCGGATGGGGAATGAATAGGTCTCGCAGTTTCCCACATTAACCCAGAGCCGAGGGTCAGTAATGCCAAGGTCCACGGAAGCCTTGCGCAAGCCGCCATCCTCCCTTCCACTCCTCAAATTGAGTAAGTTTTAGCGTCGGCTGCCAGTGTCTGCAGAGATGCGACTCCAAGGGACCATCCTCGTCCTCGCCCTCCTCTCCGGTCAGTTGTGCCCATGCTTGTACACTCCTGAGTGAATGAAGCCATCAGTATGCGAGTCAGAGAGAGTGATAGAGGGACAGCACACTTTTTTTCTAGGTATCCACCTGGCAATGTTTAGCCCAAAAGGGCTAATTTTCCACCAAACACTTTTTTTTTTGAAGAATTTGAGAGATGAAGGGAAAATTTTGTTTTAAAAACTAATGATAGAATAACGCCATTACAGACCAAACAGGCGTGTTTTTTGTGCATAGACAACGTGAATGAATGGCTCTCAGGAGTGAGAATGTATGTGAAGTATGTGTGTGTCTATGCCCCATTATACAAAATGAATTAAACTTTCTTGTGATATCTCTGATGCCAAGTGAGTATTTCATTTGAAGTAACTTTATAGCTAGTATAATTTTTTATACTATAATTTAATAGTACTTGTTATTAGTCCATAATAAAAATTAATTATTTTCAGTATATTCTAAATATTGATTGTTGTCACTAAAATACTAATTAACTGTTATTGGGAATCCTCAGAATATTTACGTGGGAGAGTCTGTGAAGATTTTTGATCTTCGGTCTGTGGGCGGAGGGGCGTGGCAAAATCAAATGTTCATTTCCAATTTGCCTTAAATACATCGGACCCATATCCATAGGTAAATTATTCTGTGAAAAAAATTGGTGATAGGTATTCTATGAATTTTTATTTGAAGACCGTAAATTTCGTTAAAAGCTCTATTTAAATCGTGTGATAATACAACACTAATGTTTGCTTAGGGCTAAACCCTAGAAAGAAAAAAAAAATTGGCAAAACGAAGTTTGCCAGGTCCACTAGTTTATTATATATTTTGAGAGCACATTGCAATTACAGGATGCAATTTCTAAATAAAGTGTTTAAAAAAAAAAATTCTTTGCATATCCAAAATCTCAATAATAATAATACATTCAAAACTTCAATATGAGCATCGTATAATTCATGATTTCATACACCTCTAAACGTTTATTTAAATTATTTCAGTGAGTTTAGAACAATGGATAAAAATCGAAATCCATTCCGTAATGTACCTGAATCCCAAAACCATTTTATCTAAAAAAGTGATGTCCATCGAATTTTAGTGTTATACCCATCGTAGGGATAAAATAGTAACAGCTGCTAAGTTTTTGTGGGACCCCCAATTTTATTACTATAAATAGAAAAAAGTATTTAAATAATTATTTGCCTTTAATATATCTTATGCCTTCATACTTTCCTGGTTCTATTAGTATGTCATTTATAGAAAAAAGTATTTAAATAATTATTTGCCTTTAATATATCTTATGCCTTCAATTCGCCAAATTAAAATTTAAGAAAATATACTAGAATTGCTTGTTATTCGATAACAAAAATTACCACATTATTATAATATTATTATAAAAATGTTTTCCTTATTCCTTTTTATCTTGTATTCAAAGACTCAGGATCACGGAGGGAGGTACCATTTACTGGTAACCAAACTCTTCTCTACAGCAATGTCCTGGGCAGACTTTAAATTCAAACTCAAACATTTCAATATTGATTTTTAAAATATTGATATTAGCTGTGGTATTTAATCCCACGTTAAATTTTATAGAAGAAATGTAAAGAGAGGCAGGGGGGAGGGGAAAGAAGTTTATTATTCTGATCAAAAAGACCGAAACTAAATTTGGATGGATTTGGACAACTTTTCCAGCTGTTAAACCGCAAATCAATTTTAACTGTAACTAACAAACTAACCATTTATAAGACGCTACTGAGTACTATTTGGACATGTGGAGTCGAACTGGGGAACTGTTAAACCATCTAACATCCAAAGAATACAGTCCTTCCAATCCAAAATCCTAAGAATCATAGTTGATGCACCCTATTGCGTTACCAACTCCTTACTCCACAATGACCTAGAAATCCATTTTGTAAAAGAAGATATCAAAACCCGTTTTAATAAATTCCACTCTGACCTTTCCATGAATTCCAATCCTTTAGTCCAAACTCTATCTAGTATTACCGATTCTAATAACCCACCACGTCGCCTGAATAGGAGATGGCCGCGTGACCTCCTCATTGCTAACACTTTCTAATAAGCATTTTAAAAAACAATAAAACAAACAATTGTAAATATTGTGAATAGTAATTTAGNACTCTGTAGACACACCGTGCCAACCATCAGAAATATTTCCCTTTGACATTTTCCTCTCTAATTTCAGGCCTCTGAAACGGAATTAGTATATTGTTTTCGTATTTCCCTCTTTCGACCTGCCTATGTAGATTCTCCGAAAGGTATATAATGCGGTTGCCTGTCATGTCTTTCTCAGCTGGAAGGAAAGGATTAACGAGGTGCAAAGTCCTTCTACCTGTGTGTCTGGAAGTGCCCTGTCGTCTTTCATTACCTGAATTACCTAAATTATCAGAGATCAAAAACATACCGACAGTTTACAGTTATAGTACTGAATTTAACAAGAGGTGGTATAGAACAGCTGTACATATATACATATATTACCACAATATTATGGTAAATTTCTCAATACCTATGTTTTACATTATTCATCTCAACAAGACTAATTTGAAATATGAAAAAAATCATTTATCTGTTTAAACAAGTTCTTTTAGTTGGTAACTAAGTATACAATTTAATTTCAAATTATATTATACAGAACATTTCAAGTGCTATGAAAATGTTCGAAATTGTGCCTAGATTTGGAGGAAGACATACGGTAAAAGACAAATGTTTTTCCTTTTTAGACAATATTTTTTTTTTTTTTTTTACTGCTTCCTTTTTTCTTGTGGGAAGAAATTGGATAATAATTAATTAGCTATTGGTAAGGTCTAGTTTTTACGTACACCTACCAATTCCTTCTTCCTCGTAGGCATGAACGAGTCCCATAAAACTTTATCTACGAGTGACCCCTTCCTGGGAAGGAGTGATCGGTAACTTACAGACCAACTAAAATCTAGCTGCAAATATGTGTACAATATATACAAACTGGATTTTTATTCGTTCAGTTGATGTAGTTAAAAGGGTGGAAGAGCAGATCAAACTTTTATCCTGTTAGTGATGTCATTTTTAATGTCCCAATCATATTAGTCCTCTCACCACTTCCTAGCCCTGCGAATGCCTCTGCCATTTTTATCCTCTAACTCTTTTCCACGATGTACAATTTTATAAACACAAGTGGTACAATGCATGAAGGAGTCTAAACAAAAGTGTTTCACTCAAGTTTTCCCTAAAGTTCAATGCTCTTATAGCCTCCATAATTAGTTATTATTTATTTTTTTTGTTTATCTCACATCTCACCACTTAGGGAACTAATGGCCACCTGTGGTTAACCATCCTCCATCTATGGTTCTAGTCAAGCATGTGCAAGTATCTTGTCGTCACCTCCACATCTAGTTGTCCCCTCGCAAAGACGCCCACCCCAGACCAGGTTTCCTCTTTATTTCCCAATTGCTACCGAATGGATAAGGAGAAGTAAAGTTTTCGGCCGAATCCTCACGATCTGGCCTTTGAAGCGTTCCGCGGATGGGGAATGAATAGGTCTCGCAGTTTCCCACATTAACCCAGAGCCGAGGGTCAGTAATGCCAAGGTCCACGGAAGCCTTGCGCAAGCCGCCATCCTCCCTTCCACTCCTCAAATTGAGTAAGTTTTAGCGTCGGCTGCCAGTGTCTGCAGAGATGCGACTCCAAGGGACCATCCTCGTCCTCGCCCTCCTCTCCGGTCAGTTGTGCCCATGCTTGTACACTCCTGAGTGAATGAAGCCATCAGTATGCGAGTCAGAGAGAGTGATAGAGGGACAGCACACTTTTTTTCTAGGTATCCACCTGGCAATGTTTAGCCCAAAAGGGCTAATTTTCCACCAAACACTTTTTTTTTTGAAGAATTTGAGAGATGAAGGGAAAATTTTGTTTTAAAAACTAATGATAGAATAACGCCATTACAGACCAAACAGGCGTGTTTTTTGTGCATAGACAACGTGAATGAATGGCTCTCAGGAGTGAGAATGTATGTGAAGTATGTGTGTGTCTATGCCCCATTATACAAAATGAATTAAACTTTCTTGTGATATCTCTGATGCCAAGTGAGTATTTCATTTGAAGTAACTTTATAGCTAGTATAATTTTTTATACTATAATTTAATAGTACTTGTTATTAGTCCATAATAAAAATTAATTATTTTCAGTATATTCTAAATATTGATTGTTGTCACTAAAATACTAATTAACTGTTATTGTTTTTTAATAGCTCAAAGTTTTTTTTGTCAAACTCTATTTACTTTCAATACATCTGGATCAGTTACAAACGTAATGTTTTTTCTTTTTTTTCAATAAGATTCATTTTATACGTTTATGAAACTATACAGTTTGATTTAATTTTTCTTTATGAAGGAGAAAAATTAATCTAAAAAGGCCAAATTGTTTAGAATTATTTTTCTCAAAGAGATTAAGCACTAATAATTTCATCAATTCTATAATTAACCTTAATAAGAGAATCCAAAAATGGGGTCTATACATATTTAAAACTAGGAACATTTTATTTATTTACTTATTTGCCTCTACGACTGTTTTATTATAGTTATCTTCTTCTATAGCATACTGTCAATTTTTTTCCAATTTCTTCTGACCCATATTTTTTCATAAAATTATATTTTATTTACATTACTTTCATGTTTCTGTTTTATACAAATGGGAATGAGGTATTACATAGAAAAACGGCTATATGAGAAAACCACTAGAGATTTCTAGAAAGTTTTATCAAAATACCACTTTAAAGGGTGCTATAACTCTAAGGGTTTTTTTAGTCTTGTAACAATATTAGTATACAACTCTATTAGTTATAACCTAATGTAACCCTACAACCTAACCTTACTTTACTTAAATTACCACCAGAATTTAGACTTGAAGATTAATGGTTAATAATTTTAACAATTTTTAAATTAGTCTAATTGATTACTGATGAAAATTAAATTTGTTAGGAGGTAAATTTGTTGACCGTTAAGTTTTATGAAGAGAGTGTGATGATTATCTTGAATTATATTTCGGGACAATTTAATACCTTTGCATTAAAATCAGTACCAAAATACAGCGTTATTATTGAAAATCAAAAAATTCAAAACTAATCTATATACTTCAACGGAGCAAAATAACTAATTGATTTTTCAACTATAACAAATTTATGAATCTAATTTTGTTTTATGTTGAAAAATATATAATATATTTAATAAGGAGATGAGTCTCTCTTCACACCTCACTGACGAAGGGTGATAAATCCCCGAAAATTTTACTCTTTGTGATTTTTTCTTTTTGTGTGTTCACTGCACTCAATATCCCATCTGCTCTTCATTTATATATATTAAACGCTAATATTAACGAATATTGTAAAATTTCGGTCTTCCCCTCAGCTAAAGTTTTGCAAAAAGAATTATGAAAACGAATTTCGTTTCTATGTTTTTAAAATTTCGTATGTTAGATCGGATAGAGACAAAAACATAAAATTTTGAACTGTCTAAGATCTGATAAATTTTCAAAAATAGTATACGGAAATTAATTTTGGGAAAATATTCATTATATTTAGATTAGAAAATTTATTTTTTGTAAACTAGGAAATTTCTGAGATTTGATTATTTTTACAGGGTTGAGTCTCCCTCGAATGATAAATAACATGATTAAATCATTAATTAATTTTTTTAAATGTATATGTATTTTAGGTTCTACTCCACTCTACTCCTTTCTAATTCAAAATACTTTTATACTATATAATAATTCCAATTAATTTTTTTATTAAATGGGACATTTCAGAATACTACGCACACCTAATACACACACACGTCTATGGAAACATACATATAAATCGATTTCGATATTTTGGCTTTCTACCACAAACGTTTGAAATAAATTCCTGTTAAAATCTGTTGAGGACGAGGGAGAGTTTTCAAGACAACCATTTATAATCCTTGTATGACTACTGTAATTATTGGAAGAATAGCAATTAAGAAGAAATATCGGAACAAAATAGATGTAAAATGAAGTTTTAAAACTTTCATGTTTATTGAAGAAGATATTTATGAATGTAACTCTGTGTTTGGGTCGCATTCTTCCCCAACTTTTCGCTCCATAGCAGTCTAGAGTCTGTCTCAAGGTGGTCTCTCCTATATAACCCATTACTCTGCCAAGTGGTTAGCTGAGACCACAGATTATTTTATTATTTATGTCTATCATTTATACGTTTAAGAATTTATTCCATTCTATTTGCCGAATAATTCCACACTGTATTGCTATAAAAAAAAAAAATTCTCTAAAGAAGAATTAAGAGGCTAGAATTAATTCCCATCAGCCCAGTTTTACAAAAAGAAGGAAGGCACGGTTTCTCACGGCAATGAAGTGCATATAATTTCCAAGGTTTAGCACTTCTTAAACTTCCAGTTCCTGATACTATCACAGCTTTTGTTATATAAACATGCAAAATGAAAATGACCTTCAAAAATGAGTTAAAAAAAAAAAATGAAGTAATTGAAATTCCATCTTAACCTTTTACATTAAAACAATTCAGGATTGTACTTTCCATGCAAGTTTTGTTTTAAAAAAAACTAAAATTTGCAACTATTAAAGCGTAAACACACACGCAGACAAACAAAATAATATATATTAGTATTAATTAATATCAATTTTCGCGTCAACTTCTGGTGAATCGNTTATACCCATTGTAGGGATAAAATAGTAACAGCTGCTAAGTTTTAGTGGGACCCCCATTTTTTTTTTACTATAAATAGAAAAAAGTATTTAAATAATTTTTTGCCTTTAATATATCTTATGCCTTCAAACTTTCCATGCAGTCTGGTTCTATTTATTGACATTTAGATGAAGTCATTCAACTCTCAGTTTATAATTTGGTAAAATCGGTCATATGGTCGATATAAAACAATCGGTAATTTAATAAAATGTTTTAATGAACTCTTTAGAGTGGAGGTTTACCTGTCACGCAAGATTTCTCATAATCCTTTTACTCTTAACTCGGTGGTTAAATTTAATCTTTATACATTATTAATTTAAACTATTCTGTTTTATCAGGAATATGTTATGGTGGTTATATGAAGTATGAGAACTTCAAATATTTGTTTGAAATTTTGTTGGCACTCTGTAGACACACCGTGCCAACCATCAGAAATATTTCCCTTTGACATTTTCCTCTCTAATTTCAGGCCTCTGAAACGGAATTAGTATATTGTTTTCGTATTTCCCTCTTTCGACCTGCCTATGTAGATTCTCCGAAAGGTATATAATGCGGTTGCCTGTCATGTCTTTCTCAGCTGGAAGGAAAGGATTAACGAGGTGCAAAGTCCTTCTACCTGTGTGTCTGGAAGTGCCCTGTCGTCTTTCATTACCTGAATTACCTAAATTATCAGAGATCAAAAACATACCGACAGTTTACAGTTATAGTACTGAATTTAACAAGAGGTGGTATAGAACAGCTGTACATATATACATATATTACCACAATATTATGGTAAATTTCTCAATACCTATGTTCATTGCAAGAACTTAAAATTGTTTATTTTTGGTTGAAATCGAATGATGAGTAGAAGGGCTTATTAGGGTAGAAGAGAACTTAATTTACTCTCTTCTTTATATTATTCTATAGAACCACTTCTAAAATGATTTCATTTTGTCTCGCATTGAACGTATGTTTAGGCTCAAGAACAAATAAGATTAACTAACATTCTCCACATTAAAAATATGCAGAAGGAATTTCAAACTGATATTTGTCTTATTGCTATTAACTATATCTTCAACACCCATGATCTGAAGTTGTAATAGTCACGTTTGAGCTAACAATTATTTTAAAATATTCTTTAGTGCAAGATTGTGCAGAAAATATTGTTAATGTCTTCAGTAATCTTGCGATTTTTTCTTGATAAACATTTGAAAAACAAAACTTGTTACATATTAAAAATTATTACAGAATAATTATACAGAATTTAAAAAATACACAAATCCATAAAATCCTAGACTTATTCCTATTGAGGGGTTAAATTATTGGTTAAAATAATATTTGCTATAAAATTTTCGAAGTATCTTTATCTTTTATACCACAAATAGAAGAAGCTTATCGAATGAGTTCAAGTTGCTCAGGTGGTCATGATTGCAGGTTTGTGATTTCAAATAGTTTGAGATTAGTAATTCTGCCTTCATTGTTTTCATAATGTCTACTTCTATTTGTATATGAAATAGTTGAAAGTCAATTAATTACACCTAATATCTCGATGAAATTGCTAACGTGGTCGTAGTTCTATACTTACAGACATGAAATTTGGAGTACATCAATTGTAAACTTAAGGTTTAAGTACCAAACAATTAAATCTTTTAAAATAAAGGTTAACCAGGCATGCAAGATTTCAATAAGTATTTTGTATCAGATGGAGCAGTACTTTCTAAGAAACTATCTGTTTTTTATGTAACATTAAAATGTTTAAAAATATTGATGGGCGTATTGTATTTTCTATAAAAAAATGAGAGCTATAGATTTTTGCCATAATATTCGTGCTATGAAGGCATTAGTATTTTTAAAATAATAATTTGAATTTATACTTAGAAAGACTTATGGAAATACGCCATTTTATAAGAATATAGATTCTACAATTTAATTATTCTATAATGTAAACATAAATTATAGCAAATTAAAGGTTGAAGGGGGTATAAAATTTTTAAAAATTTAAGAAATTAAATTAAAATTTTGAAGTCTATGACCGAATATATTTAATAACTAGTTCCAATTTGATATAATAATAAAAAAATTAAAATAAATTGTTCAAAAGAAAAATTTCAATCAAATAATGTTTAGGGAAAAAAAATAAAAGATACTTTTATTATCATTATTATACATTTATTATGTTAAAAATAAATTTAATTGTTAATAAATACATTTTATATACATTTTATTTACAAAATTCATTAGAAAGGGAAAATTTACATCATATGGAAAAAAGGATTTAAGATTTTGAAGATTCCTTTTCTTTTTTCTTTTTTTCTTCATATTCTTTTTCAAGCTCAGCCCAAGGGTTCTCTGTAGCGGTGGGGTCATAATAATCTGATATTCGGGAGTGTGCCACAGGACTTTTGCTCGATCTATTGAACTGACCGTCATTCTGTAAAATAATACATTCATTATGTATTGTATTCATTATATATATATAATATTACAAAAGATATGTTATGTGAAGAGGTTTAAAAAATATTTTTGAGGAAAAACAATTGTTAAAAAATGTACAATTGTATTTTTAATTATCTGCCGACATAGTTTATATTGTAAGCCATCTTCTTAAATGACCTTACTATGTTATCATTATGTAAAATAAGCAAAATATGTTATAATTATGTTAAATGAGAGAACATATTTAGCTAATTTCAAATACAATTAAACAGCTGCATTATTACTACTATTTGTAATACAAATAAAAATATATTAAAAACTGTTATAAACATTTAAAAACGTGTTATATGAGTTGTATCATATGTGGAACTAATAATACTCATATATTGGTCTAAAGAATAAAAAAAACTAGAGAGATAACAAACTCTAAATTCATAAGAATAATTGTGGGTAAAATTACGACCCAGATAAATGGAAACTAAAGTCAAATAAAAACCACAGATAAATTAAATTAAAAAAAGTTAACAATGCACCATATTTATGAGACATTAAACACTTAATTAGTATATAACATTGGATTTTGAGTCTCAGCAATATACTCTATAACTAGCGTTATAGGAGTTTTAGAGATTTTTAAAATAAAAAATGGAGTGGGATTTAAATGGTTATTCTTACAGAGGTAGTTTTAAAAAATAAGAAGTATGGCCACTTAAAGAGATATAAAGAGTACTACTCACTTAAGCATATTACAAGAATATTCTATGGACTACACATCAAAAGTGAGTAGTCACACTGTTTTTCTACTCGTTAAAAATGCAATTTATTAAACAATAAATATTTTATATAGTTTTATAAAAATAAATTTGTGTTTGCTGCTGTATCTTTGAATAATTATTTACTTAAAATTTCTGGCTAATGATAACCTTAAGAATTTTCTTCTATAACTATACATTGATTTAGTCGACAATTTGATGTACGTAAATGTGATGTACTTAAAACCTATTATATGAAGATGCATAATCGAAGATAGTTTACTATTACTATTACTTATAATCCTAAATTTATTTATGCTAATTAATAATTGATTAAGTGATTACTTACTTTGTTTCCGTCCGAATGTTCAAAATCGCTTCTTTTTCTCTTACGCTGCTGATAGGGAGTCTTAAATTCCTGCTGCGGAAAGGGAGTCTTAAATTCCTGCTGCTGAATGGGAGTACCAAATTGATGCTGCTGAAAGGGCGTCCTTGATTGCTGCTGCTGAAAGGGTGTACCAAATTGCTGCTGCTGAAAGGGAGTACCAAATTGCTGCTGCTGAAAGAGAGTCCTAGATTGCTGTTGATGAAAGGGAGTCCTTGATTGCTGGTGCTGAATGGGTGTCTTAAATCCCCGCTGGTGATGTGCATGCGGGCTGTTTTGCTGTCCTGGAGAATAAACCCTCATCGCTGTCGGCTGATAGTAACGACGACGAGAGCAGGGCGTACTGTAACTCATTTTGGACAACGCACAAGAGAACTGACCAGAATAAACTGAGGGTATAGGGTGGAAGAGCTTAACAGCAAACTTTGGGTCATCCTTTGCAACGTGACGACCAATCAGATTAGCCCTATTCCCACTCCTACCCCTGCGCCTACCCCTTTCATCCCCTCCACAACCTGCCACCCTCTCATTCTCTGTTCTATTATGTGAATTTTCATTTCACTATATTTATTTATTTTTATCCACTTGGTTTTTTATTTCATGATTTTAAGAGGATAAAAANATGACGCTTGAGTTTATCAGATCTCACAAATGTTTTTCCACAAGTAAAGCAAGAAAAAGGTCTAATTCCAGTGTGCACTGCAGAATGCCTATTGAGTTCACGGCGATGCATAAACCTTTTTTGGCAGGTGTCACAGCTAAAAGGTCTGTCTTTGTCTGAAGTTCCATTATTTTTTTTTGTAGTAACTTGTTCTCCAGCCCAATGAGCTGGATCAACATTAATTACAACTGCTTCTGTTTCCCCTCCATCTTCAGAATCAAGGGGTGTGTTACTCTCAGTCTGGAGGAGAAAAAGAAAAAAAATATAGTATTAAAGTTAGAAATAGTTATTTCACAGATTATTCTTAATCTTACCTTATACATTGTCAGGTCAGCAGAGATAGGTGATCCACATTCTAAAAACTGCAAAAGAAAAAAACATTTACAAAAAAGTGAAGAAAAATTATATTCAAGCCAGACAACATACTTAAGGTGTAACAGTTCATTTACAAGAGCAAACAAAAACTAACAGAAAATATTTCAATTAAGTATACAAATTTAAACTATATATATATAACTTTAGTCTCTCCACAAATTTGAATATAAAACCGTAAAAAAGGAGACCTTTATTTTATGCATTTCACAATCAAAGAAAGACCATGCAGACACTCATTAATATGCTAAGACAAAAAAAAAAAAAGACCCATAGAGTATGGGTGGTGGCAATATTACTTAAATAATAAATTCCTATGGTTATGTATTTGTAAAACTGTATTATTATACCAAACCATCTCTATAAGAACAATCCTTTTATTAACTTTTTTTTAACTTAAGAGTTATTTATGACAGTTACTGTGAATCTGACAAGGAGAGTGTAGTTACTAATCAACATCTAAAAAGGTTTGTCCATTCACATTTAATGGTGATCTATTGGTACAAGAAAGTCTGCAAAAAGAATGAATTTTTCATACATTTGTGACTTTCTGAGCCACTATGGTAGTTTGAACTTGGTATTGATTTATGCCCCAACCCAACAACGAAGTAAAGCAGAGAAAAACTGACTTATCCTCTCAGGTTTACTGAAATTTGCTGGACAAAAAGGGAAATTAGGGCATGAACTTATAAAACTAGTTGCTCTGAAAAGAAAGTTCTTTTTGCAGCATGCATAGATTACATGGTTGTTAATTAGAACTTTTTGGGATCATTCTTGTCCAGTCTGCATTAACTAATCTAAAAAGAAAATTGTACCAAAAATAAATCCTAGGTGATCAAAATTTTATATTTACAACCAAAATATATATAATAAATTCACATTTTAATTACATTTATCTAATTACTAATCTCTGAATTTTTTTTTTAATAAAAAAAAATTATTCAAATATTCATTTTTGCATTCACTGAAATCATTTAAGTGAAAATGGGATTAACTTATTAAAACATTTTCATAAACTATGCCAATCGTAATTTGTTTTGCTTCCATAACCTAACGAAATGAATCATTAGGAGTTTAATTTCACCCAAAACTTTTAAATTGGTTAGAAAAATTTTAACGTTTTGTAGGCCTTGTTTTTTTTCTAAATTTTATGTTTCTTGGCTCTCATCGCTTAAATACATATTTCTTGATTATTTAGTAAACAGGCAAAATCAAAACATTTGTGTAGAGACAAAACAAAGTTCGCATTTTTCCTTCATTATTTTTAAAATGGGGCTATCTTGAAGTATTTGCGTATTCTAAACGTTTCCGATTTTTCATTAAAAGTTGGTATCAGAAAATAAAGCAGAGTAAATGAATAATTATTATTTATTCTTAAAAATTAACTTCGGCCTCTAAGCCCCAACTTTCCTTCATCGAATAAGAACGAAAAATCAATCCATTCAAATGCATTGTAACAGAATTAGTAAATGGGTCCCTAAAAGGGTAGTGTACTTTGATAGTGGTGATTTGGGTAGTAGTGATTAATAGTAGAACATTTTTTTGGGCTCGGTCAAGGTTGTTTAAAAAAAAAATTCAATTTTTAAAAATGTATTTGTTTATTAACAGCCTGACATTCAGTCATTAAGATTTGTTCTACGTGACTGCAGGTCCCCTCTCGCCTTCATTATTTTTAGCCCTGATGGCTTACAATATAAGTCGAAACATCGGCAGATAATAAAAAAAAAAACATACATTTTATAAAATTGTATTTATTGGGATCAACCTTGACCGAACTCTAACCTTTTCTCTATGTTAACCTCGCAGTTTATCTTGGTAGGAGCTTTTTCTAATCGGAAAACTATGTACAGGCGTGTGAAGGCCACCGTTTAATCCTCTTTAAAGGGTAAATCACGTATTCAACTCACTTCGCCGTCACTAGAAGTCTGATGGCACGATGAATTACAGAATGAATCATTCATGACTAGTACATTTAATTGAACACCCCAAGTTGGAATTTTCTTAAATGCATTCATGAATTTAAAGGAGTAGTGTAGTTCTAAGAATAGCTGTAATAGATTTGTTATTTAACGTTTTGACCTAAAAAAAAACTCATCAGACCTTCTTCAGGGCTGAGTAACAAAATAAACATAAAAACAAATTATAAAACAGTTCTGAATAAACAGATTTTAAAAAAATATAAAAATACAAAGTATTGACATTTACATTAACCTCAGGCCACTCAATCCATCAAAGACAAGCTGCACATAGACACCGAGCATCCCTTATCCACCACCCCCTCCAATTCCTTTCCTAAAATTTTCAAAATACTTCTCAGTCGTGATTTAGTTATCTTTGGACTGGAGACTCTCTCACCATTATCCTCATTGGCATATGCACATTTCAAGTTGTTTACAGTGTTCATTTTTCTTTTCCCTATATATGACCAGTATAAAAAAAAAA
>KZ806913.1:311052-324717 GCA_000696205.2 Oncopeltus fasciatus | reverse complement strand
AAAAGAAAATATATATATATAGCTATGTTCAAGAGTTCAGTTAGCAGTCATTATAATAAATTATAATATTGCTAATAAGATTTCTGAGAGACAAAAATTAAATTATATCACCTTACTACAGTCCTAAATAAACAACAGAACTTCAGGGAGCAGGTAAAGGGATAAAATCAAGTGTTCTTGCTTAAAAGACCACTAAAGCCTTCTTTGAATAATGGTCCAAAATGCATTTCATTTTTCTTGTTCCTGAACAAAGATTCTTTCAGGTTTTTATGTTTTCTCTGATCCTCCTAGAGATCCTTAAAAATTGTTGCATAGGAATGTTTTTTAAATCTTTAGAGATATGTTGTGCACAAATGCCAAAAAAATGTTTTAAAATTTTAAAACACACTTTATTTAAACAGACAAAAACAAAAAATACAAAGTATTTAGCTCAAGGGATAATTCAACTAGTTGAATAATATAGCATGTAATCATGCAGCAAAACTGAGCAGTTTAGAAAAAGTCTAAATAGGGTACCTGTTAAAAGAAATAGAACACACACTGCAAGAGTAAGGTTTTTCTCCTGTGTGAATAACTGCATGCCTAATAAGGTCACCCTTCGAGGCAAACATTTTATCACAATTAGAGCAGGCAAAAGGTCTCCTTCCTGAATGCAACTTAGCATGTTTGTTCAAATTTGTACTCCGAGTGAATGATTTGCAACAAATGTGGCACACATATGGCCGTAATCCTGAAAATAAAAAGTAATATTAGAAAAAGTGGTGTTGCATGATAGAATTTCTGATGAATCCAAGGAAAGATATTGTCTTCCTCCATTAATTTTAAATTGCTGCACAGTTTTATTAATTGCCTGACTATGCTATTCAAATAATTTTTTTATACTCTTGGCTAAAGTATTTTGGAGGGGCATAAATACTTTTTTTTTTTCAGTTACTTAACAATTTAATTTTGTGTTTGTTTTTTACTATAATTTTAGATCATAGATGACCCGCTATTATATTTTATATGTGTAATTAAAGAGTACCTATATAATACAGAATTAATTGGCCTATTTGTCTTCCCATTGTTTAATCATATTTATTTCAGTAGAGGACTAATCCTCCAATAAAGAGCTATCCTAATGAGTTTATTTCCCTGATTAACTCAATCATACTAAGAGTAATTTCTTTTTATTTCTTTCTCCTATTTCAATGCAAATACAATACAAATATTTGTTTCTTATATTCCCCCTTTTATAGAATTTTTACATTCTGATTTATTCCCTTAAATTAAGATTTTAATAATTTTATAATTATCAATAATAGATTTGTATTGGCTATAGATACAATTACAAAATGAAATTTCTGAAAGGAGAGAAAATAAATACTTCAAATTTATAATTAAGAAAAAAAATTTTATAACTTTNTGCTAGTTGTCCTTAGTGCTTGACTTTAATAATAATACTTGTTATTCTTTGTTTTTTCAACTTAACAACTAATAATAACAAAAAAATAATAATCTAATAATAAATAATGAATTTTATAAAATAGAAATCTAAACAAATGAAAACCATAAATTAACAAAATTTTCATATTTTTTAAAATAGTTAAGTTTATCTTAGAGTAAAATATCAGTTAAGTTTAAAGCTATCAACAAATTTATCAGACAAGCAAGATTTATATTTCATACATCCTGATACAATTTATTGTATTTCCGATATTCAATTGTCATTGAAACGTTTATCCTATTGCAGCATATCCCTTGGTTCCCCACCTATTTTATTCCCTATCTATGCTTTATTGTTTGTAATTGGGGACACTCGCACATAATATGGTCTGCCGTGAGTAGATCTTCGCATAGGCTACATATGGGTTGTTGCCTATTAACAAGATAGTAACCCTGTGTTAGAAGTGTATGTCATAATCGCAGTCTCGTGGATAATAATTTAATAAGTTTCTGGAAGCTCCTCGACACATGTTCTGGCAATTAATAAATCATTTGAAACTAAAAATGTTTATTTACATTTATTTATAAACATTTAAAATAAATAAAAGCAAATGTTCTCATATAAAAGGATGATGAAAATTTTTATTTTTAAACAATTCAATTATAAAAATTTTTTACCAAAAAAGGTGGAAGATGCCAACCAAATATTATCTTTCATTTAAGTTGACATACAGCTTTAAGTAAGAAAAATAGTTCTTCAATCTGGGAAAACAGATACTGTAGTTTATTCAGGAAAGAAAATATTAGCAATTCTATGAGGT
The DNA here is from genome assembly GCA_000696205.2 of Oncopeltus fasciatus. Taxonomy (NCBI): domain Eukaryota; kingdom Metazoa; phylum Arthropoda; class Insecta; order Hemiptera; family Lygaeidae; genus Oncopeltus; species Oncopeltus fasciatus. The sequence goes on along the minus strand of KZ806913.1, from coordinate 322,471 downwards.
GACTTTTGAATTAAATATAGTCAATAATTACATTCACAGCTGATTTTAAAGTAATTACTTGATAAAATAAAGATAAATTAAATAAGAACACAGGTAATTTGGAATTGACTATTGGTGCTACTAATCTCCAGGTCATTCCATAAAGAAGAATCTTAATAAATTTTTGAAACTATCCTAGCTTCATAATCATAACAATCTGACACTTAACAAAAAGATTGCTTATCTTTATAAAATTATCAGTAGCCCAAAACAATGATTCTCCCAATGGAGACAGCCAATCAGTAGATCAATGTTTTTCACCTTAAAGGATACTTAAAAGGGAACCATGCACATACTTTTTTTTTCATGTAAATTAAATCATTAATAAATCATTTATGATTTACAATTGATAATATAATTTATTTATTTAATTTTTTGACATAACTTAGTTTAATTAAAACTATGGTTGAGTGTCAAGCACTCTTGATTTAAAAAAAAAAGAATTTCATTTGTTTGTTAACGATGAAGCAATGATGTAAGTCTCAGAAGTTAGAACATGTAATTTAAAATTTAGTTTTCTGCAATTTTAAAGCACCAAATGCCCATATGAGATTTTGATTCAGTTCACCAAATTTGAGTTTCCTTATATTCTTTTGAACCAAAAATTAATGTTTCAATGCTTTAGTTTTTCATTATTATTTCTAATTAAATATAATAATGATAATGATGATAACAAGATTTAAAAAGAAACATATTAGAAATAAGGGCAATATTAAATGAACTGAAAGAGAAATAAACAGACTTTTGATAACCAAAATCAAAAGAAAACATGGTGGTATTATCATCAGCATTGAATTAATTTTATTTTGTTATAAGCTGTAGAACATCTCATTTATCTCAACTGTGCAAAAGTTCTTTGGTGACATGATAAACAGTAAGAACGAGATCAGACTAAGCAACAAAAAAGTATAAACACAGTATAAGTGATAAATAATTTTAATACAAGCCTATAATAAGGCTATTATGACCTATGAATCTACATAAATATTTGCTCTTATCAAAGATAATCAAGAAAAATTATATAAATACTTGATAAAACCTGTTTTATAGATTGTTCAAACATGGCCACTAGAGACTATGGGTCAACACAACCTGAATATTTATCATAATATCTATGAAAGGTGCTGAGATGTTTATTTGGGCTGACATGCATACAAGTTGATCCATTATGAACAATAGAGAGCTGCAATTAAAAATAAGCTTACACAGAACAGAAAAGAGATACCGTTTCCCCTCTTTCCATTATAGTGAGAGGCTTAGCCAATCTCTTACGATCTAATGATCCTAGCACACTGACACCATCGCATAATTGCAGCTGTTGGGATAAAATCTAGGGTTTGTAAAAACAATTTGTCCTAGCAAATATTATATTTAAATTAATTTGCTGATTATATCATCATACATTCTAACTTGGGAAATATTTATATTACTAATTCCTTCCACATAAAAAGTAAAATAAAATCAATTTTAATAAACTTTTATAAAAATACCTGTGTGAATTATTGAATGTTTCCTAAGATCTGATTTATAGGAGAAAGCTTTCTGACATACATCACAGTGATAGGGTTTAGCTTTATCATGGCGTAGATTATGTTTCAGGAGAGCTTCTTTACTGTCAAATGTATCCCCACATGTTTGACACACATTAGAATATTGGCCCGCATGTTCTTTCCAGTGGGCTCTTAGTGAAGCTTTATCTTTTTCAACTACATCACAGAAGTCACACGGATATGGACCTTCCTGAAATTTTTCAAGAGAAAAATAAATATAGATGTTGAATCAAAACTAGAGATGAAATGTGTAAGTATAAAAACTTTGAGACCATAGTCATTACTATTCTTCTAAAGTGGCAGCAATCAAAAGCCTTTAAAGAAAATTTATTAAAAATAAAATAAATAAAATTTAAGTATTCAATATCAAGTACTTTTATTTCAAAACTTGAAATTATTTTAAGCCAAATGAAGGTAAATAAATAAAATAAGTAAATTTTAATCATATATTTTAAGTCATTAGTATTTTTAAGCAGTCAGCATGACACCAGCAACTGCCAAAAAAGACGGGAGGAACTTGCTACTTGCGCCCACTGCTCCAAAAATCATCCTGCCAGCTACACGGGCTGCGATTTATACAAGCAGATCAAACAAAAAGTATACAATCAACAAGTATCATCACAGCAACCTGCAACCCGAAACTTGTGCCCACCATCAAGAATTGTCCAGCCAGATGTCTCTTATCGATCTGTCATCCAAGAACAGAAGCCAACAGAGAAACCCACAACCCAGGGCTAGATCTCTATCTCGAACTAGACACCAGCCTCACCAGCAACAGCAACCTCAGCCACAAACCTCATCTCAGCCTCAACCACGTATATCATGGCCAACCATCTCACACATCCCTCCTCCCACCCACAATTCAGAACTCCAATATGTGAGCAACATTTTACCACAACCGCATTCCCCACCAAGGAGGGAGCGACCCACTATCCCCAACGTCCCGACTCCGCCCTTATCAAATGATTTGTACATCATATTTCACTCCTTCTTCTCACAACTTAACTCCCTCATTTCTCCACTCATATCCCAACAGACCAACCTGGTCACCAAATTGACCCCAACTCCCACACCATGATTCCCCAATCCAAGAATCCCTTTACTATCCTCCTATGGAACGCTAACGGCATTCGGATGCACACTGACGAACTCAAACTAGTACTCGATAACAAAAACATAGACGTAGTATTACTGACAGAAACATGACTTACTAAACGAAATAACCTAAAAATTGCTTTCTACCATCCTGACGGACGAGCTCATGGTGGAACTGCACTTCTTATCAAGAATCCTATACCCATCATATCCAACCCTCCACTTCCACAGAGTTCCTTCAATGAACATCAGTGTCTATTTCCACAGCCTCTCATCTTATCACACTTTCAGCAGTGTATTGTCCTCCAAATAAGCCAATCAATACACCAGAATTTTCCACTTTCCTGAAAGACCTTGGTCCCCGTTTCCTAGCCGGTGGAGACTATAATGCGGAACACTTGCAATGGGGATCGAGAACTACCAACTCCCGTGACCGTCCTTTGTATAATGCGATATCATCCCAAAACCTCAGCACAATTAGTCCTTCCTCTCCGACTTATTAGCCCCCTCTGATGTGAACCGCCTTCCTGATATCCTAGACTTCTTCATTTGCAAAAATCTTATTCCTCTTCGAACTTAAACGAGCTCTCCTCTGACCACAGCCCAGTTCTCCTAACGTTATCCCTGATTCCTATTCCAAAACAATTACCTCCCTCCCTCATTAATGGCTGTCGACTGGGCTTTGTTTAGAACTCTCATAGAAGAGAGACTTGACCTCGGAATTTCTCTGAGAAACTCAGATGATCTAGATGACACTGTACATTCCTTTAGCACAAATGTACAGCTATGCATGTATATGGCTAATCTCCAAAATCATCAGTTTGGCTTCAGAAGTAAGCATTCTACTGTCCAGCAAGTGTTTCGCGACGTAGACTACATCTCCTCTTCTCTTGAGCACAAAGAGTACTGCCTAGGAGCTTTTTTGGATGCTTCCCAAGCATTTGATAGAGTCTGGCACAGTGGTCTTCTGTTTAAACTGAAATCCATACTTCCTAGTAACACTTACCTTATCCTTAAGTCTTACTTATCCAACCTTTTCTTTAGGGTTCGACAATGATTAAATTACACCGATTTCTACGAAGTGGAAGCGGGAGTTCCTCAAGGTAGTTTGCTTGGACCTATCCTATTTATCCTGAACACTGCTGACATCCCTACCCATCCAAGTACCCTCTTAGCTCTACGACAAAACTATCCTATCCTCCCAACCTGATCCTACATCGCCTCAAAAAAATCAAACAATGGTGTGGCAAATGGAGAATAAAAATCAATGAAGAAAAATGCATTCAAGTTAATTTCCAACTACGGAAGAAAGACTTCCCTGAAATTGTGAAATTTAACAATATTCTTTTACCTCATTCAAATTCCGTTCGTTACCTTTGGTTCCATCTTGACTCACGACTTACATGGGGAGAACATAATAAAATTAAAAGACATGAACTCAATGGGCGATACAGACTCATGAAGAAGAAGTCTAATCTTACGAAAGAGAACAAACTGACACTCTACAAAACCTTATTAAGACCAATCTGGATTTACAGATTAGAAATCCGTAGTGCTGCCAAGCCTTCCAATATCCATAGAATCCAGTCCTTTCAATCCAAAATCCTGAGAATAATTGTAAATGCTCCCTATTATGTATTCAATTCATCCCTTCACCACGATCTTAATATCCTTTTTGTTCAAAACTTCATTTCTTCCCGCTTCACCCTTTTCCACAGTAAACTGCCATACCATCCTAATCCACTAACACAGAACATGTCTTCCAACTCCAACCCCTATGACAGGGAGTCCACTCAAACGAGTAGTCCTGGGGACACAATCTGTAAATAATTTGAGAGTGGTGTCATTGGTCACCTTCTCTTCTCATGTGATTGACATTGAATGTCTTTTTTTTTTTTTTTTCAATTCATTGTAGTGATCAAATTACAAAATGTTTTAATTTAACAGAATTTAATAAATAAATAAAAGTTTAAATATGAAATATTTTTAATGGAGCCTTAAGATATTACAACAATCCAAATTAAACTAATAAGCCAAGCGAAATGAAGTTTTATCTTCACCTTCATTCATTTCCAAAATAATGGAGCATATATTAACTATATTTTTTAAAAAATATACTGTAATTTTAGCAAGTCCTGAGGTAATGAAAGATGAGGTCATCCCAAGGAAGGATTTTTTTTTTCTATATCCCTCAGACATATTAGGGTATTCATTTAAAGTCATTTTTCAGCAAAAGAGAAGACAAATAAATATGCTCAAATCAAACATTTTAAACATATACAGATATTATAACATAAATTAGACAGGAATAGAGAATGAAAAAAGGAATAAAATAATATTTGAGTGAAATAAATGTTTTCTGTAATTTTATTTTAATTAATAAAGAAAAATAAATTCTTGTTTATAAGGACTGTAAAAGTCAGAAAAAAGTTGAGAGAGATGTTTTGAACAGGAAATTTAAAAAATCTGGATTGCCCACATTTCCATAATCATGATATAAAACAGAAGATAATTTCAAATAATATGATTCATATAATGTGAATAATAATGAACTCTAAGCAATCTAAGCCAAGCATGAGTTCAAAAACAAAGTCTACTTATGTTTTCATATTTAAATGATTCATTGTTTTATATATATATATATATATATGGGTGTGTGGGTGTGTANAGTGTGCTGTATGGATTATTTTAATATTTATAAAATTTATAGTTTAGGCAAGACAGTTTACTATTGGTGGCTTGTATAAACAATTTTTTTTATATAAAATTTAAGAAAGGAAGTAATAATAGCTAGAATAATACTAGGAGGAATTATCATACCTTCTGTAATCCGTCTTCATTGGTTTCTGCAAACCATCTTCTGTTGGCGAGCTCTTTCAGACATTATCCATTCTCGTGGCTGGATGGATAATGTCCGAAAGCGCTCGCCAACAGAAGATGGTTTGCAGAAACCAATGAAGACGGATTACAGAAGGTATGATAGTTCTATATTCATTGGTAGTTATAATAACCCTTTAGATTATTTACCTAGGAGGAATAATTCATAAAGCAAATGTGGACTGAGCTAAGAAAACAATGCCCAGCTCAATTGTTTCTACAGACCAAAGGAGATTAAAACTTTCATAAATTAAGATCTAAAAATTAGGACAATCAGGATATACTTCAATAAATAATAAGACATATTGAATTAGATATTCATATCAAATTTAATAAATGATATAATAATGAAGAGTGTCAAATTCGAATGAATATGCTTACCAAACCCATGTAAGATGCTGATATTCATCTCAAAGGTCATTATGTTTTAAAATCAAGATAATAAGAAGTATTTTATTCCTTGAGAATGTCTCCTAATTGTATTATGAGGAGTTTCTTCTTTGAAAGTAAACCTTCAATAATTTTTTGGGTTTACATAGTAAGGCATCAACAGATTATTACATTTTGTTCTACACCAATGAACACACAGAGATCTTCAATGAAATAACAGAGCAGCTTATGAAAAAATTAATTTCCTAACTTCAATCACCATGACATTGTGCACAAATATATATTAATAATAAATTTTTGTTTTAAATGAGGATATCATGCCTACTAAATATTAATGGGATTATTCCTAATATAGATGACTAACTTATCCAATTTGTCAAAAATGACGTGACAAGAAATATTATTTAGCTCTCTCTTTTATCATTAACGATGTTGTTTATGTTCAATATAAGATCGCTAACTTAACCACATCTAACTTCTTGAAGTACATAAAAGTGTGATAGTTTGACAGGTTATACCAAATAAATAAGCTACGAATTCAAAACTTTATTAATTAAGTAATGCAGGAATTTTATTATATTCTATTTACAAATTTGTATTATTTGAGAAAATATGTATCTACATAAAAAAATATGAATCAATAAAAAAAAAACTGATCAACGCATTTTACCGATCTGTCAAATCGCTTGCTCCCCTTTTTTTAGGAGGGGGGGGGGGAGTTCGGCCCCGAAGGAAGCAAAAATCCGTGCTTCAACTATCAAATATGTATTTTGATTGTTCTAAAATACGAATCTGTAAAAAAAAAAAAAAAAAAATCTATCCAAAAAGAGGTCTACGCATTTCACTATTATGCCGAACTAGCTGCCAAATTTTTTTAGGGAGGGGGGGTGTTCGGGGCGCAAATATCACTGTTGAAATTGTAAAATAAAATGAGTTTTTTTTATTAAGATTCTGTATTTACCATTAAATGTGATATTTTATATTAAAAAATATAAATATATTAGAAGTATTCAGGATTGCCTGTAATTACACTCAGATGAGCAGACTGTTTTAAACAAATGAAGTAGTTCCTTAGTTGTTAGTTCGTTCAAGGTGGCTTGTTTTTTTTTCAGTGTGCTTCATTTTATCCTAATTTTAGTTTCTGAAAAGGCTAAAATAATTATTGACTCTAGATTGGGTGATTTAGAAAAGTTTGATTTCACTGATTATTTCCTAGGAAAAATGTAGGTGATTGAGGAGTGAAAAGTTGGGGCATTATTTCGCCCACATTTGAGTGATAATTAGCGTTCTAAGACAAATTTAATTATGGCTTCATAAAAATATGGACGGCTATATGTGTTGTTGCGATAATAAAACAGTCCATATAAACCATTTACTGAGATCAGTACATTGTAGTAGTTGGTTTGCCTTGAGCAAACAGTATGGTTCAAATCCTTAGGATCACTCTAGGATTCACCAAGAAAGGGTCACACACCAACATAGTAGACAATGTTAGAGTTAATATAAATACAATCATTGACTGACATTCTTTTATTCGAGAGGTTTGTGTGGATGTGTGCATTAAAGATGCTGATCTGATTGGGGGTCCCAGTATAATTGTTGAAAGTTGGTAAGAGAAGGTATAAAAGGAGAAGAGTGAATGGGAGTTGAGTGATGGATAATGTTTAATGAGGGTGGTCAAAAGAGATAGAGAAACACCCATAGCTGTTATAAAGTTCTTTCTCTATTATGCCTGGGACAATTTTTATTTCTGACTGTTGGAAGGCTTATGATGGCTTGAGTGAAGAAAACTTCCATCATCTAACTGTTAATAACTTTTTTTTTTTGAGATCCCATTACTGGAGCTAATACTAATGCCACTGAGGTGACCAGGGCTAGGGTATGCACATTAGAAAAAAAACCAAGACAACTTGATCCTCTATCTAGCTGAATATATGTGGTTCCGGCTTAGAGGTGGCCATCCAGACCCTTTTCCACAGGATGCATCACATCTATATTTTCCCAGATGCAAGGATGAATAGGGTTATTGATTTGTGGAATCACATATTCAGGTAAGCCATTTTTATTTAGAAATCATCACATGTTTTGTTTGGGTATAGAAGCCTCTGTAGGAGTTCATGTCATATAGGGAACCTAGTGGTATAATTCTGAAGTTTGCTGCGTCATATTACTCCCATGGAAAGGTAATAGCAGATCACCTATAATAGGAATTATCCTATCAATGCCACTTAGGGTTTGCTTAATAAATACATTTACATAGGAAAACCACTTAATCTTTTTCAACCTGACAGACTTTTATTAGTATGCATTGGAGAAATGGTAGTAAGCCATATTTTCTAATGAAGTAGCCTTTAACCACACTAACTATTCCAGTGAGTCAGTCATGTAATGTTTGCCTGTTGCTATTTAAGCCAACATAACTATGTTCAAAGTAGTAATTGTGTTTAAACATTCCCCTCCTAGGTACTAAGTACCAACATATGTTATAAGGACCAGCCACTTGATTGAGTTCAGGTTGTAAGCTTAAATTAGTGAATTATTAACATTTAGCTGAGCACGTTGGGTACTGGTATGGTAGCGAATACATTGCCTTTTGCAGAGAAGCTCAGGGGAAGAGAACAAGTGAATTATCAGTCATATTGATTCTGTACAACGGCTATGGCATCTCTTCAAAGAATCAGGTCCAATAAAAAGATTCAGACTACCGAGGCAGTTTATTTTAACATGATTTGATGCCTGTGATTCTGTAGAGGACTATATTAATAAAATAGTATCAGTGACTCAATGACTAGGCGAGATCAAATTCAATATTTCAGATGAATGGGTTGGCATTCGTCTCCTTGCTGGTTTTTTCAGAAGTCTATAAACCCATGAAAATGAGCATGGATAGTTCAGGTACACCAATTATGACAGGCTTTGTTAAAATTATATTACACCAGGAGATAAAAAGCAATAAAAGATTTATGAATTCAGAAATCACACTCTACAGTGGCCCAGCAACTAGTGGCAACATGCATAGCTTTCATTTAATCAAACCCAAGAAACCTCCAGCTAAGAGTCAAGTGATGGTCATATCACAATTAGTTGTCTGGCAAAGGTGTAGAATAAAGTAAAAATAGAAGCTACATCTGTATTTAAATCCAACAGAAAAGAAGGAAAACCTATATTTATCCAGATTCAGACTCGAATTGGTTCAGACTCATGCTTGGAGTTCATTTGTCAAAAGAAAAAAAAAAAAGTGGATGGTGCCAGAAAATTGAGTATGAAGATTTTGACTGAAAATAATGAAATTTAACAGCCCCATCAATTGGGATGGTTGATAGTCCCATGATTATTCATAATAGTTTTGTTAGAGCTAAAGAAGTTTATCACACTCTAGGAGTGTCTGCTAACCTTCTGTCTGTGGGCAGAAAAACAAGTAAAGGAAAAACTGTCAAATTCAACTGCTATGATGAGAAAATTTAAATTAAAAAGAACCCTTCACAGCAATAAGTTGCCAATCGGTATAAAAGACATCTCACAACCATTAATAAAGTGTTTTCAGTAACTTGCCAAGGTAATTTTTTTCACTGACAATTAGGGACATCTTAATAGATGTAGTATGTGCACATTGAAGGACACGGCTGATATCCTGGATGCCATGATAATTAGAGGAACAAGTGCGTATTATTCTATTCAAAACTAGTAAATTCAAAGCAAAGGAAGTCTTTGGGCATAGGCACAAAATATTTGTAAAAATAAAAACTACATCACTTGGTGGGAGCATATATTTTTCCACATTTATAGATGATTTCACCCAATTTACATTTGTATATTTTCTGTCATCCAAGGATGAGGTGTTTAATGTTTTTAATAAATGTTGTGCCTGAGTGGCATGTATTTAGGGCTGCATATGCATTTAGTCAATGACACTGAATATATTAATTGGACAAAAGGAGAGTTTTTTTTGACTGTAGATATTATTATTGGGTGATTTTAGTTGGGGTTTGGTCAAGGTAGACCCAAAAAAAAGATACAAATTTAAAAAAAGTGTATTTTTTTAAAGATTATCTGCCAACGTTTCGGCTTACATTGTAAGCTATCTTCAGGGCTGCCAATTATGAAGACGATTGAGGACGTCCTGTCCCTAAGTTCACATTTCCATGGCTGTATCTGTTCCATTTTTTTTTTTGGATCTACCTTGAATGAACCCCAACTAAAATCATCTAATAATTATATGAATTGGACTGTCACAGAAAGTGATATACCTGGGAATGAATAAGAACATGCCGGTCTAGTTGAGCAGAATTTTCAAAATGCTTATTACAAGATGGGCAATTTAATTCAGTATCTTCGTTATCACTGGAATAAATAAAAATATTATTAATACAGAAGAAAAAGCTATTAAGTGAAATTTTTTAAAAAGTCTTCAGGTTCATTCATTTTATCTAAATTGATTAATAAATATGGTTATTGTATTACTCTAGAATTGAGTATATGCCATCTTCAGTAGACACCTGCATTCTTCCATAGTGGAGTAAATTATTCAATGACAACTACTAATTCTAAAATTGTATTGGAATTTTTGTATTAAAGTGATCCTAACTTACTTCAAGGTGAATGTTTAACTTAAGGCCAAATTTTGATAACCTGAAAGCTTAAGATTTAAATAAAATTTGAAGTTTTACTTAATTTTGGTTTAGTAGAGTTTCCTAAAGGAAATTTAGCTATATAGACTGGTCCCATGATGGAACTTTTAATAAATTTCACTGATCCTACATTGTAGATGAGCACACACACACGCGCACACACATATATATGTATATGTATATATATATTTATTCATACATACATACATACATACACATATGTATAATATCCACGTGTGTGTTTTTGTATTATTTTATAATTAAAGTGATAGTAGATTAAGGAAGAGGTTGAGGAGAATTATTAGCATTTTCGTAAGTGAAAGTTAAATCTTTATTTATATTTATATCGGGTCCCTAAAATTTGCAACATAAATTCAATTTTTTTTTAAGTTCTTCGGGTGAGTTTATTTGCTCTAAATAATAAAGAATAAATTATTTTCAGCCATGTAGAAATCTTAAGGAAGCAGATGACCTTATGAAAGGTTTGCAAGCCTAGAAATGAGTGGTTTGTTCTACTATTTCAAGCTTAAAATTCCTGATTCATCTGATCAATTAAATGATTTGCATTAAATATCTTAACAATTTAATTTTTAAAAAAACAAAATTTTTTTTTTCAAGAGATATCACTGATTGAATATGCTACTGGTCCCAAAATCTCTCCTTGGATTCTCTCGCTATACTATTTATATTATTTTGTATAAAATATTGTTGATATGAACTATGTTAAGAGCACAAGCTATCATAGTCATTTCTGTAATATAATAAACTATATTTTATATCTAATGCAGATATATAGGGCTGTTATTGTATTATTTATAAGAATTATTACTATTCTTTATG
>KZ806913.1:233239-259777 GCA_000696205.2 Oncopeltus fasciatus | reverse complement strand
TATATATATATATATCCAGGAAAGATAGATTATATTTATATAGGTTTTTGAGAAAAATGTATATAATGGAATATTTAATGGTGATAATACTTACCAGATTAACAGAAGCAGGGATAGCGGGGAATAGACTGGGAAAAACTGACCGTGATGTAGCTGGAAGCAGTCTGCAATTGCAACTGCAGGAAAAAAAGAAAATAATGGTTCATACATGGTCATCCTGAGTGCCTATGGTAAAAGAGGATTAGCAACCTTGGTACTTACAGGGATTTCCCCCACTACCTGACTAATTTTAGCCCGCCCTGCCCAAAAGCAACTGCAATTCAAAATTTATATTGAACAAATCATTGTCTCTTACTTTCAGTAAAATAAAATTTATATAGCATTTATTGTTTAGTTATTTTTATAAAGAATAAAACTAGTGGTTTTTGTATTTAATAACAGTAAATACACAAGACTTTTCATTACTTACTTATTCAATTGGAAAGATTTAGTGAGTTATTTTGATTAACTTGAAAACTTTAAGTGGGAAAGGTTTTGCGGTGTGTTCTAACCCCCTCCCACCCCTTTTCACTGGTTGTCTCTCAGTTTAGTTCTGCACTCTAATAATGCACTCTAATAATGAGATGTGGCAATAGAGATCAATCCATACAAAATTATCGGTACATATTAGGTTAATTTATTTTTTCTTATTTGTATAGTATATATGTATTTATTCTGTATATCTTCGTCTGTTTTATAACATATCACATCTCATCTGTGCATTCCAATTTATAACTCTACAAGTGTAATTATGTGTGTTTTATTTAAGCCCTGATGATTTACAAGTTAAGTCGAAATGTTGGCAATAATAAAATAAAATAGTTATCCAATAATTTTTAAGTATTTTATTTTTCTGATTAATTTCGCCAGCTTTTGGTGGAAGTTATTTAAAATGGTTACACGGAACCGTAAAATCGCTAAACCGACCCTTCACTGAAAGGNAGAGAGAGAGTGAGAGAGAGAGAGAGAGAGAGAGAGAGAGAGAGAGAGAGAGAAACAGAGAGAGAGAGAGAGAAACCAAAATTAATACTAGCAAATTTTATCATTCCTCTGTTCAATAGCTATTTGAATATCTTAACCTTATTTATTGTAAACATAACTAACTTACCAATATAGGGTTATTGCTTATTTAAATTGTAACTAGTGATTTAATTAGCTTTATTTTATAATTTTGAAAATTTTTTTTCAAATATCCAACAACTTTCGTCTAATTAATAACTCCATTATTATTCTTTATTATAGATTGGTTCTCTTCCTTATTTCGTTTAAATTTTTTTCCTTCATCTATAATTTGAATATTATTGAAATGAACATTATGTTTAATGTATCTCGTATGTTCCGATATAACTGCTATAACAAGAACAAGTTTTCAATCAATTTTTGTGTTATAGATAAACCCCAATCCTTACCAGTCAAATTGTACAGTTATATTTTCGTACATTTGAATAAGCATTTGAAGTTGAAAATAAGATACGTTGAATTTTAATGGTAATCATGTTTGCTTTAGTTCGAATTCGAATGAAAATTGGTACTTTATTATTGAATTGATAGGTTTGTCCGCGGGATCACTAATCATACTTGGTGTTTCAGATATACATTTATTCTCATCCAACCGAATTTGCTAGTTCACTGACATTATTTTTTAAATTTCATTAAAAACGCAGCGCCAATGATCTGGGCAGTTGATGCGCGCGCAAAAAAAAAAAAAAAAAAATCATTAAATGCGACTTATCATGTGTTTTAATAAAAGCCATGGCAAGTAGACATTTCATAATTTTTTTAAATCAAGTTTCATATTCCCACTCCTAATGTTAAGGTGATGTTACTGTTTCATAAGAAACGCACTGCATAGAGTGTTTTGTGATTATGATGAGTTTCCAACAAACTCACTTCCGCTTGATTGATTTCTTCAGTTAATAAAAGATCATATATATATATATCTTTTTGATGATTTCGGATAATTTTAATATTTCGGCAGAAAAAACTCACGTGTCCTGTTTAGGTAAACTCTCACTTAGTAAGCACCTTATACACTAGGCTCAGGATAATACATCTATAATAGTACATATGATAAACAAACTGAGTGTGTATGAGGTTTTTTGTGAAATAGAGTAGGAACCGACTCATCTAAGTTCAAAAGAACTTCCAAGTAATTATTACTATTATTAATCTGAGTAAAACATATTTATTTGTTAATAAGGTGTTGCAGATTTACGCAAGCTGTCTTTTATGAAATTCTATATGTTATTATTAAAATACCATATTATAATTATTAGGTTAATATTGTTATATCTTATTATACAAAAGTTATTTAAATAAAATTATTTTTGATTTTAAAGAAAATTTACTGTTTAAAAACAAAAATGTATAAATAAACGCGATGGGATACTTTTTCCAAGAGAAGGTTGATCAGTCTTACTTCAAAGCTCCCCACCCCCCTCTTCTTATTCTTAAAGGACCTGAGATATTTCTGCAGTGATTTACTTTCTTCGATGAGTTTGTTACCTTTAGACTGACGGATCACTTAAATCTGTCGTCCTTATACACACCTAGAGTAAATATTTAGTTAGTCCTCCTTCAGACTTATAGAGAACTTTTATGGTAAACTTTGCAACTAACAACTCAGAAACTAGTGCCAAGCACGCCAGCCACCGTAACACTGATGCCTCCCATTTTAAAATATTCATATTATTTAATTATTATTAAATATGTTTATCGTATATAATTAATATTAAAACTTAAATAACTATATGTTAATTTTCATAATGTATCAAGAATTAAATTTATATGTATTTAAATTATTATTACAATTTTTACGGTTGGTGGGATCGTCTCATCTGGTACTTATGCGAACCTGGCTAGACCTTAGAGATTTAAGTCTACCTTACGCACAGTTGTACACACATTTAGGTACGCGATGGGATACTTTTTCCATGAGAAGGTTGATCAGTCTTACTTCAAAGCTCCCCCCCCCCTCTTCTTATTCTTAAAGGACCTGAGATATTTCTGCAGTGATTTACTTTCTTCGATGAGTTTGTCACCTTTAGACTCACGGATCTCTTAAATCTGTCGTCCTTTTACAAACCTAGAGCAAATATTTAGTTAGCCCTCCTTCAGACTTATAGAGAACCTATATGGGAAACTTTGCAACTAACAACTCAGAAACTAGTGCCAAGCACGCCAGCCACCGTAACACGGATGCCTCCCATTTTAAAATATTCATATTATTTAATTATTATTAAATATGTTTATCGTATATAATTAATATTAAAACTTAAATAACTATATGTTAATTTTCATAATGTATCAAGAATTAAATTTATTACTATTAATTAATTGTTGAATTGGTTCAAATCGAAATATACCTAATCAATCTTAAAAGAAGTTTTAGTTTCCAACATTTCATGAAATAATTTATGGATGTCAAGGAAAAAGAATCTAATGAAGAGTAAATAACTCAGAGCATTAATATAGACAGAATTTTACTTGGGACATTTTGAAAGCTTATTTGATGGAAAACGTTTAAGAGATTTAGTGATTGCTGCTTAAGCGGTTCTTTAACTTATTTGTTGATATTGCATTTCCTAGTTAACAATGTTAAAATAAATATTTGTTGATTTGCTTTATAACTTAGGAAATTAGAGCAATTATTAATGGGTTTGTCTGAAAATCAAATTTTATATATAAATATGAAAAAATTGTTATTCTGAGCCATTTGCTCTTCGTTCTTGACGCCTCCTTATTAAGTTACATCATCCAGGCACTTGGATTGATTTTCTAATAAATCGTTTTGCAATATTTATATTTATTTAATGAATACGGATCAATTTGTTGTTCCTTTGTCGCATCCTCTTCTCACTGAATTGGGAACGCAGAACCCCTGCACACTCCTCATCGGTGAGTAGAGAGGATTATCACTTTTATCGTAATTTGAACTCAATCAATTTATCTCAAAAGCGAGGCATTTATCTTCTCCTAGTACAAAAAGAGATACCGTATGACAAACAAACGGATTGATAAATAAGGCTCGTGTCGATTTATTCATTTAGTTCAATGATTCTCTATATTATTTCTCCAGACGAATTTTGTGTATGAGGTAAGTTTTTATTTTAAATGAGAAATATTTTAAAATATACTATCAAATTCATTGAAGATGATGTCAGAGAAAAGAAAAAAAAAAAGATCTATTATCTCGCAAGCTTCTGTTGTTTGCCTTCAAGAAAAATCTCCCAACATCCTATTTTTTAGTAGGCTTTTTGTATCCTCTTAGCACTAAATTCATAATTTCTGTAAATTGCACCTTTGAGCGTGAACATGGAATTATCATTTTGAAAGGGGAAAATAAATTATTCTTATATTTAATACAAATCTTGTGTATCCGGTACATAAATTAACCATAAATTCCGATAAAATAAATTAACTTGAAATTATGAGATATAACAGTTAATCACATAATAATGACTGTAAATTATTTCGAATTTGAGCTTAATTTTAGAAAACTTATTCATCAAACGTATTCAACAATTTCTAAAAATCTAAGTGTAAAAGTGTGTTTATGGGTAGACCATTTTTTAAAATTGTTAAAACAATGTTTTAACCAATTTAAAAAATATATACATGGTTAATAAAATAACTTTAAAATCAATTATTTTGTTTTTGTATTACATACAATTTTATGAAAAATATAAATGTTGTAGGAAGACGATTTTGAACATAAAAAGGAGATTAGGGTGTCCTAGGTCTTTATATATATATGATTATGATGAGTTTCCAACAAACTCACTTCCGCTTGATTGATTTCTTCAGTTAATAAAAGATCATATATATATATATCTTTTTGATGATTTCGGATAATTTTAATATTTCGGCAGAAAAAACTCACGTGTCCTGTTTAGGTAAACTCTCACTTAGTAAGCACCTTATACACTAGGCTCAGGATAATACATCTATAATAGTACATATGATAAACAAACTGAGTGTGTATGAGGTTTTTTGTGAAATAGAGTAGGAACCGACTCATCTAAGTTCAAAAGAACTTCCAAGTAATTATTACTATTATTAATCTGAGTAAAACATATTTATTTGTTAATAAGGTGTTGCAGATTTACGCAAGCTGTCTTTTATGAAATTCTATATGTTATTATTAAAATACCATATTATAATTATTAGGTTAATATTGTTATATNTAAATATATATATATACACACGCACATAGAAATTATATAAAGAAAATGAAACACTCATGGCTGCAATATGTAGCAATCAAGAACAGGTCGGACAGAGAGTGCAATGCACACACAAAAAGAATATATCACAAGGAGCAAAATTTTTGGGGATCTCTCATCCTTCATCAGTGAGAAGTGAAGAGATATAGGAATCATGTATCGGAAGGGCTCAAAGGAAGGGAAAGGCAATTGGGTTTTCCTTAGTCCTCTTATTGTTGGCATACCTTCTACCCTGGGGAAATATTCAGTAACCAGGTTAGGAGTTTTGGGCATTAGAAAATTTAGGTTTAGGATGGATATATATATATTTATATTTATGCCCCATGTTGACTTGACAATTTGCTTTTTTTGTGGAGCTCCCCCGCGTGACAGATAAGAATGCCAAGTTCGATATGTGTATATATAAGTATGTGTGTTTCTGTGTGAAAATAACTTATCATAAGTGTGTACACACACACACACACATACACAGAAATATATTCATGCCCCATGTTTAATGGTACTTGACGATTTGCTTTTTGTGGAGCTCCCGCGTGACCGATAACTATGTTAAGTTGAATATGTGTATATATAAGTATGTGTGTTTGTGTGTGAACATAACTTATCATACATGAGTTTGCGCACATACACACACACACACACACACACACGTACACAGAGTTATATTTATGCCCCATGTTTATTGAATATTTAGAAATTTGATGAGTTTGCGCAGCTCTCGCGTGACTGACATTTGACAGGAATCTCAATTGATTGGCTCAAGTAGCAGTGATTGGTCATGATGACACCGAGCGGGTAAGACAGTCCTATTGATTCCCGAAGCGAGTGAGAGAGAGAGAGATAGAGAGAGAGAGGGAGAGTGAGAGATGTCTATTGATTCACTAAGCATGAGGAGAGTCAATATCTAGCCACAACTTGAGCAGCTTCTCTTTCGTAGACTGAGGGCTTCTCTACGTCAGAGCTCCGCCATGATTTCTCCCAGGCGAATATTGGCGGAGGCTTTATAAAGTCATGGGTGTTCTTTATTTAGCGCATGTTCCCCCTTCACTTAGATCGATGTCAGATATATCCATATAAAAATTAAGAACAGCAGACTTTGAAATGGTTAGTATCTTTCTTGTGATGATAAGTGATGTCGTAAAAGCCTATGTACACTTTGTTCAGACATCAATCCACAAAAGGCGTCCTTTGTCTCTCTATTTCATCGTCCTCTCGTAGGTTATTTTCTTGGGATTGACTCGGGGGTTCGGAAAGCTGATCATGTTCTGCTGTGTAATGACTTTTACTCTTAACTCATACCCTTCACTATTCTTCATTCATATTTTATGTGTTCTGTTATTTATTTATGTGTTATTGATAGGGTAATGGTTCTTTGGTATTGTTATATATACATTTTATTAGTAAATAAAATAAAATATTACCATTTCTTTAATTAATAGAAAGTTGTTGTTTTTGTGTGGTAATTAATGAAACTTAAGGGGTATATAAATATTGATAGAAATATTAAATGTGTATTTCCTGTAATAGAGGACTCATCGTTCTAAGGCAATTAAGTATTTAATTATCTATCTATCTCTTTATATATATATATATATATATATATATATATATATATATATATATATATATAAAGAGATAGATAGATAATTAAATACTTAATGGCCTTAATACGATGAGTCCTCTATTACAGGGAGCTCAAATAAAACTATTGCATACAAAATATTAAACTAAAAACTATTTTACATGCCTGGGCTAAAAAATAATTTACAAATTATATTAATGAATGTTTACAATCCTTATAAAAAAAAATGGCCCTCCATGTTACTTTACGTTTTTATTATTTTTGACAAATTTGAATAAAAATTAGAACTTAAATTTCTCCCTCCAAAAAATGTATTTACTGATGTTTGTTAAAAGACGAGGTTTAATTATTAAATATCTTTTAATAACTTTTAGCGATTTCCAATGGGGCTTGACTGTTCTCATAATCATATTTTCAATATTTTCTTCTATCTTACCTCCTAAGGAACAAAGTAATAGTAAATAACACAATAAATAAAAAATCACAAGGAGTAAAATTTTCGGGGATCTCTCGCCCTTCGTTGGTGAGGAGTGAAGACAGTGGGCATTGCGTAGCTGAAAGGACTCATAGGAAGTGGAAGACGATTGGGATTTCCCTAATCCTCTTATTGTTGGCAAATTATGTCAGATCTGAAAGTGGCTTTAAGAATGTTGATATAGGCGCACTCTCTCGTCTTCAGTTGCAAATCGGAAGCCGTGTCGGGAAGTTGTTCAATCACTTGAAAAAAACATTAAAACTCATTAAATGATTTCGAGCATGACTTGCTACGGGAAGAGGCGACTGTGGTTCTGAACAGGATGCTCTGTGAATATTGATTCGGAGATTTAGGGGCGTAGTACATTTTCCTATGTAAAAAGCAGGACAAAAATTGCATTGATGCAGGTATACATAATTTTTGGATGTGCTTGTTAATGAGGATTGGATCTTATATGTTAAGTTAGTGTTGACACTGGAGTACATGTTGCCAGTTTTTATAATTGGACAGAATGTGCATCTGCTTTTGTTACAAGCCCAAGTACCTTGTTTTGGTAAATTTGTGAGGGTTTCGAAAGACAGTATTTTCTGTTTAGTATATCTTGGCGGGTGGGGGCTTTCCTGTGCGAAATGCCAGATTTTTGTTGTAGTAGAGAGCTGGTGAATGGATTGTTCTGAATAATAGGGAGGGTTTCGTGTATCTTTGTCTTTATACCTTCTACCCCAGGGAAATATTCAGTAACCAGGTTAAGAGTTTGGGCATTAGAAAATTTAGGTTTAGGATGGAAGGTTCGGTTGAAAGGATGGATTTTTCTGTTGAGGAGTTGGGGTGAATAATGCCTTTGAAGAAGAGATACTTTTGGGGATCCTAAGTAATTCTCTAAAGTTTATTGAAAATTACAGATTCTGTGGCCCTGAGAGGAGAAAGAGAGTGATAAGAACCTCTTGGTGTGTGGAGGGTGGCAGCTGAAATAATGTAAATACTGCTGTTTATTAATGGACTTGATGTGAACACCAGTGACGAAGTGGTTGTCTACTAGTTTTGTATCAACGTCCAAAAAAGTGGTCGTCTGTTAATATATTCCATGTTAACTTGATGGAAAATGCCTTATTAAGGTCCTCTAGGAATGTGGATGGGGATTCCTGTCCGTGGGTCCATATCATAAAAATATCATCCAGATATCTTTTCTAGACGAGGGGTTGCGAAGGGCGGGAGGCTAGGAACATTTTTTCACGTTGGCCCACTTATAAACTTCCATAAGGAGGGGCGATTTTAGTACCGATCGCTGTACCTCCAATTTGTAAATAGGTATCACCATTAAAGGTGAAGGAATTTTTGGTCAAGACTAGTTTTGTAAGACTAATTAGAACCTCGGTGGAGGGGGCACTGAGTGGGGGCCGCTGGTCAAAAAAGGATTTGAGGGGCTCAAGCCCCTGATGTATATAACGAAGTGACATCTATAGTAATTAATGAAATATACTTTGAAGGAGGCAAGAACAAATGACTCAAAATTTCCAAAAAAGTTGAAGGTGTCTTTAATATATGAAGAAAGGACTGAGGATAGAGGTTGCAGGTGATATTCATCTAAGAAATAAATCTCCTGGGATTTACTGGCTTATATATTTTTGTTAATAAGTATAAATGGGAAATGACAGGTCAAAAAGGACAGAGTCCCTGTCGGTAAGCCCTTCTTTCGGGCCGTTGGTAGTCAGATATTCTTGGATCACTATGGTGTTGAATATTGTTGAATTTTCCTCAGAAAATTCTGAAATGGGGTCTTCCGAGATCCTATTCACGTGGTTCTGTCACTTAGCTGACGGTTAGCCTTATCACTGGACTACTACAGTACTGCTTTTATCGGCTTGGCTAATGATGACGTTCTTATTAAGTTAAATAGATTTTATAGCTGTAATCTCAATGGGGCGAAGATCATTTTTCGGCCTAAGACCATATAGACATTTTGGGTCAGACAGATTGCTGAGTAGAAGTTTTGAGAATACTTCTACGGGATGGTTACACACACACACACACATATATGTATATATATAGACGAGTTTTTTTTATAGTTAACGTTTTACAGGCCACTGTTTTCAGTTTCCCTTATTTAAATTTTGAGTGTCGTTAACCAACTTTTTTTTATTTATGAACTAAATTTAAGTGGAAGAAGGTTTTACCATAAGTAACAATTTTAATTAATATCCCGAAAATTTTTTTCTTCTTATGGTAATTAATCATGTCAAGTAGAAAGAAATGTTTACTTTTATTTTAAAATGAACTTCTACTGCTTGCAGGGCGTTCGTTAGTTTCAGTAATATTTCTTGAAGTTGACACTTAGAGATTTTTTATTTATTGTTACGTAAGCACTCAAATTGAGACTCATATCTCACCTCTCCTTTATTATGTAATACATTTTTTTTCCAAAATAAATATACCTGGCCTATTTGTGATTTTCTTTTTGTTTTTACAGAATAACTTTGATTTACAGTAAATCAGAACACAAAGATTCCATGTCAATAATGATGCAGGAAGTAAATAATTTAAACAACATATTAATGAATAAAACTAAAATTAAAAAAAGAAAACGAGGGGTATGGCGTGCTCTTCAGTACTCTCTGGTCACTCAGGTTCCCAGAAGCCGTAATTTTGTGCATTATTACAATATTATTAAAAGGAATATTAAATGTGTTTTTCTAGCGTTAATTTTTCATAGCATTCCTACAAAAAATCACTAATTAATATAATTAACTTATTCGTGCTTTAGGAATATATCAAGGTCCTTAGGAATATATCAAGGTTCCTAAGGATCCTAAGGATCTCAGCCTTTACACATATTGCTTGTAAGATCAAATTAGTCTTTTACTGTTATTTAGGTCCAGAAATAATGAAAAACATGTATGGTTTACACAGCTTCTGCGTGAGAGATATTTTTCTTCCGCTTTATCGACCTATAAATTCTTTTATTAGGTCTTTTTTGACTATTGCTGACAAATTTTAACGTTCATAGATTTTTCCGGTGAACTCATAGATAATACTCGTAATGGTAAAAAATATTGATATGAAAATTTGTACTACCTGTTTTATTGCTAGGTTTTCCGTAAAACAACAAGATTAATTTAGCTGAAATTTGAAACTTAGGGTTGTTTTACTTCCAGATATTTGCGTATCGAAAATTGTATTTCCCGCTTTTCTGTCTAAGGATTTCTTGTACTAATAATTTTTCTAAAAGCTACTTCTAGAGTAAATATTTTATTTGGTTGTGGTATTTTATCCCACGTAAATTTTAAACAATTAATGAGAGGGAATAGAATAAAAGAACTGGTAAGTGCACCGGCCCGGATAGCAGGAGATCCAGGTTCGATTCCTTGTTGGGACAGATAGATTTTTTATTCTATTCCCTCTCATTAATTGTTTATAATTTACGTGGGATAGAATACCACAACCAAATAAAATATTTATAAAGAAAAATTAAATAAAGTAAATGACGAGAGTCGACAAATAGCTTGACTTGATAGTTGGGCGCTGATAACCTCTGCAGTTGAGCGCCATAAATCCCCAATAAACAAACAATAGCTTGACAATGTCAGCTCCTTCGAGTAAAAGACGAAGTTTTTGTCTTTCTCGTAGGTTAGGCTCTCGCTAGTGTAGAGGGAATTGAGTGAGATATCTAGCTAGTCCTTGTGGTGTAATGGCTTTAGCATACCGGCCCGGATAGCAGGAGATCCAGGTTCGATTCCTGGCGAGGACAGATAGATTTTTTATTCTACTTCTATAGGTTTTAGGATACCCTAACCCTTTACCCTCTCTTTTTGCCTCGGTTAGAGCCTGAAACTTTCAGTGATATCTCTTCAGGGATATTCCCTCTTGGAATGTATGAATGAATTTGGAATTTTAGTAAAAGCTATGATATTGGTCTCGGATGAGTGTGATGAGGTATGAAAGCTTTAGCTGTCTTCCACTCTGCGCAGAGGGCTCTGTAGCACTGGCATGGCGGGACCCAGACTCCAGTGATTCCTAGGCAATGTAACACTCAAAAGAAGCAGGGAAGTCACCCAAGGAGGGCCATATCTCCATGACCTCCTTGAACTAAAGAGGTATCAGTTAACAGTATTATAAGATCTATTTATAGGGAATTATTTAAGATCAAATTAGTAGTTGAGAATTAGAATATGACAGTTGATGAGAATTAGAATATCATTCCTATATATAGCAGGAATTGCCTCTCGCTGATCTGGGTTAAAGTTTGGTCAACGTGATCTGCAAAATGATCCGGGAACCAGTTTTTACTTGAGAATGGAATAATTTGCTGTGGAACTGTGGAATTATTGCAATTTCCTTCTGCCATTAGACCACTTTTTTAGTGCATTAATTATTCTTGGTTGTATTTCTTGACATGTACGTGTGTGTGTGTGATGGTGAAGGGGGGGAAGGGCAGGGCTTCTATTCACAAAATAAAGAAACCTGGTTTCCATTGAGGATTGTAGTTCTTTCTGAAAATAAAAGGGTCATTTAGAATCTGAGTGAATTTTAAAATCCTAAATATCATCATTGTATAAATGAAAGAAGTTAAAAAGATTACATCTAAAAAATGTAATTTTCGAACGTTTATGTATATAATATGTTTACGAAAAGTTGTATAAAGAAGATGCAATATTTAACTAAGAGGGATTTGTTCAGAAAAAAAATAGCTTTAATAAGTATTTGATTTTGATAAGTACATAAAAATCTAAAACATTCAACTTGAATAAAAGCCAATGTCTTTGTTTTATAAATAAAAATTATGAAACAAAACAGATGTTGCTTTTATCAGTTATGCTCTGAAAAATTTCACAAAATGTGCGTACTGAATGTTCTGCATTTAAATGAATGTTTTGTTTAAAATTAACTAGGATGGTTGTCTGTATCTCCCCACCTGTGCCAATGGGAGCATTAGCCTTTACCATTAAGGCAATTTTTGAAGACTAGCCTCATTTACCTAGTTTATTGAAACAAGAGGAATCTGCTTATTTTATCGTTCGCTTTAATTTAAATTTTAATATATTTATATCTTAATATTTCATCTCAGTCCTTTGGATGAGAAAGCCTGTAAAATGATGTGGAAATATCACATGTGCACAATGTTTAGAGTAAATAACTTATTTGAACATACAGACCGAATAGAGAAATGTGTGTAAATGTTTTGGCTGAGGGGGGGGGGGAGGGGGTAACATCTATAGTTACATTAATAAATATTTACCTTAATGAGTGTTATTAGAAAATTGTTAAAGAAGATAATAAGTTCCCTGATACCTGGGATGGGATCTATACAGAGGAAGAATATATTGTAAAGATTGTACTAAAATGCTAATCGATTAGGGAAAAAGATTATTTATTATTTCACAACAATTCCTTAATATGTCTGAGGAGGTCCAGTCGCTCCTCGTTCCTGACCATCGACCTTTATCCTCTTCAGTTTATCTCCCAGCTACATAAAACTCCATTGCATGCGTCAGACTTTTATCTCATCTTGAGTTAAGACCAATTCTTAGGAAAAGTGAATATGGGCGGAGAAGGATACTTCAAAAGATGGCTTAGTCAATCTGAATTTTCACTCTGGACGTTTTATATTTCTTACTTCGGGTAATTGCAACGAAAGTATAATAGAGAGGCAGGATTGGAGAAGGCTGAAACAGAATTAAACTCATAGCTATAGATCAGGAAAATGAACGTTGAGTTTCACATTTCTTTTAGTATATCGTATTCAAAGTTAACTTCTCATTATTCCAAATGAATGGTAAATTTGAGTAGTGGACTTTCCAAATTTGTCTTAGATAAAAGGTAATAGAGTGAACAATATCAAGGGGGTTTAAAGTTTAATTCTATTCCCTCACATTAATTGTTTAAAAATTTACGTGGGATAAAATACCACAACCAAATAAAATATTTATAAAGAAAAAATTAAATAAGTAGATGACGAGAGTCGACAAATAGCTTGACAATGTCAGCTCCTTCGAGTACAATACGAAGTTCTCGCCTTTCTCGTGGGTTAGGCTCTTGGTAGTGTAGAGGGAGTTGAATGAGATAACTAGCGCGTCCTGGTAGCATAACTGGTAAATGCACCGGCCCGGATAGCAGGAGATCCAGGTTCGATTCCTGGCTGGGACAGATAGATTTTTTTATTCTATTCCCTCTCATTAATTGTTCATAACTTTTCTATCTTTCATCGCAGCTGATCATGAATTACTAATTAACTTGAAAAACGTGCAAAAGATATATGCAATCCACTTATTTATGTGTTTGTAGTTCGATCTTATGGACGTTTTTCCGTAATCAGCGCATTATGTACCCTTCGTGAACTGCGGGGAACTCTGGGACTCTCCATTTTTTGATCGCCCAAATATACTCTGCTTTGTCAACGTGATTTCTGTATAAAGGATTTATTTAATGTATCTGATGCATATGAATAATTTTATAAATATAAATATATGATACAACAATGAATGAACTATTAAATCTGTAGCTTTAATTTTTAAAATTTATCAAAGATGAAATACCCTATATCGTCATACAGGATCAGTATCTATGAGTATACTATGAGTAGTATATAAAAGTGAATTCCTTAGCATCACAGTAAGTGAATGTTTCTGAATGAATTTTTAAAATGATTTTAGCTCCGCTGCTTTTGGTCATATTTTCCTCAATAAAAACTCAGCCTTTCTTTAAAATCGACATCAAATTCCATTAAGAAAAACAAATAATTTTTGTATGCCGTTAAATTAAAAATGTATGGTTCAGGCAAACCCCTATACCTAATTTATTCAAGTTTGCTTTATATGACCTACATTACTTTTTTAATTATGAAACAAATCTGTGTTGTGTTTTATTGATCTAAACTAAATATTGCAGCCGCTAATTAAAGGTCTAATTTGTTTGCCCTATAGTAAACCTTTAATGCTTTTACAGATATATCCACGCATATTCTATCACACACACATACATCATCATTTTTAGTAGATAGTGGATAGTAATGATAATAATGGAAACAAAAAAAAAATTAATGTAAAAACAACCTCAATAGCTAAAATCCTTTGAAATTCATTAAAAATTCACCATTGAGGAATTCGTTGGGGGAGTCGTGGCCCTGCAAGGGCGAGGACAAGGTAGTGGGGGTATCTGTATGGGGCTCGCGCCAGTTGTCATTTTACCTCCCGCGCGGCGTGTCAGAGAGCAGCCACTTGCCACCCCCCCCCACAACGAATAGCTAATTCCATTTCCTTCGTTTGAACGCCACCCTCCGGATCGATAGTGAACACACTCTCTCAAAGGACAACATCCCTCTTGCTTGAATGGTATTTACAAACGAAGTAGTAGCACTCTCTCTCTACAATTTTTAAATAAAACAATGTATTACTCAAAAATATGAATTAAGAAAACAAATATTTCCTAGTAAATTTTCATTATTATAAAACATCAAAGTACTACTTATTGGCTAATTAAAATATAGGTAACAACAGTGCCTTATGCTCCAGTGTTTATATACTAATGTATGTATGAGCAGCACAGTATCAATTATCAGCTGTTTAAATACAGAAAACAAGTGTGCCTTATTCCCTTGGGTTTATGTACTATTGTATATATAAACAGCAGAGTATCAATTATTAGTTTTTTGGTTTGTTCAAAACATAGTCAGGTATTAACTACACATCAATTCATACTCAGTTGATTATAAATTATCAGCCACTCAAATTACTCAAAACAATTATGAGTTATTAGTAGTGTTTATATACTAATATATATATCACTTATCAGCTATTTGGAATACTTACAATTTTAGTGAGTTATTTACTACTATTTATAGACAGCTACCTTCATACAGTAGATTATTGAATATCAGCAGTTCAATGTACTAAAAAAAATAGTATTTACCGTTTCTTCTTCCGGGTTGGACCGTGTCAAATTGTTGTTATTTGCCAAGCTTTCGCACATCATGTGGTGGCTTCTTCAGGGCTGAAAAGAGAATGAGAGTTGTAAAATTTCCTTTTACAACTCTCATTCTCTTTTCAGCCCTGAAGAAGCCATCACATGATGTGCGAAAGCTCGGCGAATAACAACAATTTGACACGGTCCAACCCGGAAGAAGAAACGGTAAATACATCTGACGACCGTCGAAGCCTACGTGAACAAACATAGTATGTTATTTACTACTATTTATCGCCAGCTATGTATATGAAGTAGATTATTAAACATCAGTTGTTCAATATAATCAAAAAAATTGTGAGTATATATCTTATATACTGCAAAGTGTACGAGTAATTTTTACGAAGTTTTGTTAGTGACGTTTTATCTTTATACACAATAATAACATTAAAAATTATAGATGAAGATATATGTAAGGTACTAACATAGTATTTGACACGTAAAATAGGGTAGTTGACAAGTATCGGTACTGATAAGAATAATCACAAGAGCTGGTAAACTAAGCAAAAGTTAATAAATATTTGTATATAAACTTTCATGCCATGTATTCCTTCACAATTATGAAAAAAAATTTTTTAACGATAAACAAACTAGTGTTAAGTTCCATTGCTCTAGGGTAAAATATTACGCCCGGTACATCGAAAAAACATTTTTTACTCGCAATTGTGATTTCTCTGGTAATTCCTCATCCCTATCGTCCGATATCGTTTAATAATAAACTGAGCCTTTTATTTTACATTTACAATGGACGCGCCAAATTTCACTATAAGAAATGTAACTAATGTTGGCTTCTAAACCGTAAAATCAATATTTTTGGTTTAGGAAAACCTCTGAAATTGTCTCCTTCTACTTGTTTCATTTCATTGATGAGATTCTTAAGTATTTTTTCAACCATTAAAAATTTGGGTTGATTTTCATTAGTCTAAACTAAATATTACGCCCACTGCATCGAAAAGTTATTTTTATTTGCACTTGACCTTTCAGCTAATCCCCTACTCCTACTGGCCCGATTTTGTTCAATAACGAACTCAGGCTTTTCTTTTGCATTAAAAAGCTACATGCCGATTTTTATTGAGAAAATCTGAAAGTAGAGCGTTGACAGACACACTCTCATATATATTTTTAGTGACATGTAGTCTTGGTATCTAGTACCTACTTGCTACCTAGCATCGAAGTATATATTAAAAGAATTTCAATTCATTCGTCAATAGCTACTTTCCTTCGGAATTCATTATAACTAACAAAATTTACGTTATACTCTTTAAAGATTAAATAATGGAGTCTAACTGAAGAAAATCAAGAAACATTTAGAAATAAGACAAATCGAAAAGGAGGAAACAATAATATACATAACAGTTCAAAATAATTGTAAATGAAGTTTATATATTTAAAAACTGATGAAATTTAACCCAGAGAAAATGACTCTTTTAGGGGAATAAAGGAAATCTATATATAATACTTAAAAAAATCAATAATCGAGAAATTTGTAAGTTGTTGGGCACATTATAATTAATGCTGAAGCTATTTATTATAATATATAAAGGACATGGAGTAATTACTCCCATTTGAGAAAGTAAAATATGCATTGGGCATGCTCCAGTAAACCACCTCTCTTCATGGTATGTTAATTAAAAAAATCTTAAACACAGACAAGAGTGAGTGTGTAAGGTTTTTGTGAATTATCAATCATGCAATTATTTGAAAATATTTTTGAAAATCTCTCTCTCTCTCTCTCTCTCTCTCTCTCTCTCTCTCTCTTAGCAAAAATGAGCGTATAACTAATAATGTTTATTTTTTTATTTGTCTTACAACATAAATCTACACCATTAAAATGTGGCAATAACTAATAATGTTTCGTAACAAGTTTCAAATAGATATGATTATATGAATATCCCCCAAAAATATATGATTTGCGTTGTAAATTATACTCCGATTACATCTAAATACAAATGTATTACATAAACAAATCATTAGCTGCTGAGAACCCTCTTGTCACGAGATTTTACTCGTAAATAATATATAGGGAAGTGTTTATTCCAGCATTAGAAGGGTTTAATCGATTGGCTAAGGAAGACCAAACAAGTGTCGTTCATAAAGACAGAAAAAATATTGGTTGATCTGTAGATGCTCCATTCAATACGTCCGCATTTTTTTTTACACTATGCTGTTCCTACATCCCATATTTTTCGGATTTTTCCGCGGCGAATTCGAACACGTCTAGGGATCGACAGGTCTACAAAGATTTTATGTTTATTCTTGTTTAAACAAATATATTTTAAGCAAATAGCAGTTATGTTTGAAGATCCACCTCCAGTTATGCAGCTATTGCTTTTCTTTGAATTAATTTAAATCGAATGTCTATGATTATAAGATTAGATAGACATTTCCTCGCTCTAATATTGAAATAAATAAATAAAATCAAAAAGATTTTAAAAAATTCACATATTTTCAAGTTTCTGGACGATTCTGATAGGACGTTTCTCCAGGTCAATGCCGCCTCACCCCATTTATTCACTTAGAACTAAAGTGTCAGCAATAAATCGCTCTTGAGAGGGGACAGTACCTCGGGGAGTATTCACAGGCCTTTTCAGTAGTCCAAGACAGAACTACTGAGCAGCAAGGGACTGGAATGCCAAACACATCCTGCACAGCAGAGACATCGTACTTGCTCTTCGAGGACGAAGGTAACTTGTATCCGACAAGAAGTCCTTGAGCTATTTCACTCTGGCGATACATTCTCAAGCCATGGTTTCCACTTCCAGATCATGCAGATCATTGTTACTCTTCCTCTGCGTTTTTATAGTTATCCAGCGGATTACTGATGACCTGCTGAAAACAAGGCTATAATGGGCACCTGTCCAGATTAGTGAAAACAGCAAGCGGCAAAAGGATATGCTGACCACATGTCATTTCTTGTGCCTCATTAGTTGAGAATAAACACGTTAATAACAAGGAATTAACTCCTAGGCTCTCACGGCTTGTTATGGAATTTAAATTGTTTTTAATTTTCACATATCTTAAGTCTACGTGTACAAAGAGTTCTCGAGGAATATTTCTCACATGATCATCTTACAATACAGCATGATCTCCGGTTGAGAAAATGGCAATGATAAAATTGGCCTAATCTTACCGAAGGAATACTAGCAGTTTTTCGATGAGAAACCACGCTTTTCACGTTAACCATAACACAACTTACGCAAATATTTCAACGAATGTACGCCGTATTATATTATATATATATATATATATTTATATATATATGATCTTATGTGCATAGAGACGCAGCTATTGACTGAAATCGGTCAGGAAGAAGAGGAGGGGGAGATGTTTTGAGGTAGTCCAAAATTTAAAATCATTGTTATAATTACCGTTATGAAAAAAAAAAAGCAGAGAATAAAATAGGCGTTAAACAAAAGTTTATAAAATTTATTTTTGTAACATTTTTTAAGAATATGGGTATATTAAGGAAGACATCAGAATTTAATATTTATTCATTTTTTAAATGGAGAGTTAAAAAAACAACAGTTTGCATTAAAAATCTATAATAACGAAAATGATTACAATTTTCAAAAATAAAAGGATCCACCAATACTCAAAATTACTTTCTTAAATGTCTTCAGACTTGAAGATTTGAATATATATATATATGTGTGTGTGTGTGCATATAAAATAATTAACTTAGTTCAATTGTAGAGGATCAAGGGGCAATCTCCGTTAGAGTTGTAAAGGATTACCAGGATTGGCTTGGGAAGATAGCTCATAAACAATGAGATTAGGATATTACAGGAGGCGGGAATGGCATTTGGAAAAACAAGAAGGAATTACTATTAGATGTTTGGATGGGGTTTAATCAAGGTATATTAAAAAAAATTCAATTTAAGAAACGTGCATTTTTTAAAATTATCTGCCAACATTTCGGCTTATATTTTAAGCCATCTTCAAGGCTATCATGAAGGCGAGAGGGGACGTCGTGTCACCAGGATCCCATTTTCATGACTAAAGATGGCTTACAAGTGAACGTTGGGAGATAATAAAAAAAATTGAAAAGGAATTAAGTATTTGTCGATGTCAAAAAAGGAAGAAGAGTATATATTTACTCTTTTTTATTTTCGTCTTAATGAGACATGGAAAGTCTGCTTTCCTCCTAAGCTGCTTCTCTGAACGGACTNTTTTTAATTTTTATATTATTTCTTTTTTTATTTTATTTTTTTATATTCACAATGCCTTGGAGGACTTTGGACTGGAATTGTAGGATATATTGGGCGTGAGAATTTCGTTGAAGGGTAGATTGAGTGGAGGCTTAGTGCGGAGAGTGAATGTGACTTGAACACCTGTACTTTTATTTATTTTTGTACAACACTTTTTGCATCAAGGGGCTATGTGGTTTGGGTGTAATTGAAGGAAATAATTGGTAATCGTGGAATCAAGAGCGGACACAATTATGGCCGTATGATCGGCAAAGGAGGCTGAAAGAGTGTGTCCACTGCCGTTGGAAATATATAATGTATGGAGAGTGGGTATGAGCACACAGTCCTGAGGAACCCCCCTTCTATAGGACAGCAGTTGGAGTAACCTGATTCCTGTCGGACCCAGTTAGATAAATAGGAGTGGATAATTAGGTAAAGGGAATTGTAGAGGGCACGCATTAGTATGCAAAGAAGTCTCTTGCTTGTATGGTCTTATTGGAGGTTCCCACTGCATATGTGGAAGCTTTATAGAAGGAAGCAGACCTAGTGGGAATTGATACAACTGTTGCCTGAATCATTTCTGTAGGATTAGAAAAAATGGCATGGTAGGAGAGGGAGTTATGGACTAATATCGCAGTTCCACCATGGGCTGTGCCGTCTGGGGGACCTGTTCTGTAGGTATGATATCATGTAATGTGTAAGTTTTTCTGTTTTATAATACTTTCTGTAACTCTAATAATATCGAAGATATTAGGATTTTAAATAACATCTTCCCCTAAAACCTCCTTCCCCTCGAATAATTTCACCCAATAACGAACTCCTCCCCGATTAGCAATAAAATTTTGAAGGAACCATATTTTAGCTTTTTAATGCAGGATCTGTGATGACCAGTTAAAATTTTTCAAAATTCGTGTCAAATGCTGACGAAAATAGCTATCTACTAAAAGAAAATCAAAACTTGGAATTTTATGGGTTTAAAAAGCGACGTATTATTCGGAACATTGATTTGTGGAAAATGTTTACTTAGATCCATTTTAGATGATATAACAATTCTTTCGTTCCTGTGTGATGGCTAAATTTAAGACAAATTGAAAATTTAGATTGTAAGAGAATGCCAAATTTGAAATAATGCCAATGTATACATTATTTTAGAGCACCAACTTGCACGGTAACCCAGAACCCTTTCGCAAGTACATATATGCAGCTTTATTGATAATGTTTATCTACCTTTAGTCATGGGCAATGAGTGATGCATGACGTATGAGAGTAATACATGATCTCTATTTACTGCGAAGCAGGCCAAGTCCAATCATCGGAGCCCATGCCTCGTTTCAAGGAGATCTAATAATTGCCGGCCTCCTGGGAAACGCATACCATGGCAGTAACATCTGTTTGCTACTGACGCCACGAAAGGCACATAATATAATCACCTATTTAAAATATTCTCTCTATTCCTTTTGGCGTTAGTAAAGTAGTAGTTAGTCGGCACTCCTCAGTACAGGTGATTTATACAGGTTGCGAGGTGAGATATTTCAAGAGATTTTAGAATGTTAAGTAGAAACTCGTACTTTTTAAGCATATTTGAAATCCTACATAATAAATATAGCATTTGTTGGTTGTATATTGTATAGTAATTATTTTGATCAATATTATAATCATTTATTATAAAAATATATAAATAAATTATCCAAACCGAATTTGGTTTGTTTTATGAAAATTACTCAGCTAAGAACTGATAGTAAATAATTTTGTGTAGCTTTTCTACTTTTCTACTCTTCATACTTTTGGAAATCCCAAGCCGCATAACAAATTGTACCTCTTATAACTTTCATAATTAAAGACATCAAATTTCCTGCTTGAATTAATGTGTCTGTTTAAATTTATGCTAAGCATCCTTTTTTTTTTTTTTTTTAATTTTTCATTGAGATGAGGGACCATGGTTAATTTCGAAGTTAATGTAATTTCGAGTATTTATATTTGCTTACCAGTTCTATTTCATTTCCAGCTAAATTCAACCTTTCTGATTTTTGTTCTTCTCCCTCCATCCTTAAAAGTCATTACTTTTGATTTTATCTAAATTAATCGTAAGATTCTAGTCCTGAGAGTACTATCCTTGGATAGGATTGCATGCAGAAGGATATTTACTAATTTTCTACTTCTTGAAATGTCACCGTGTAAAAATGATGATATGACATTAATATACAACACAAAGCAGTCAGAACTATGTATTTGGGTTAAGCGATTTTATGATTTTTTATAATTTTGTTGAAACTCCAAGGGAGGCCAACTTAAAAATAAGGGCGTTTCTATCGATACTGTCGAAAGTTCCTTTAAAATCTACAAAAAAAAAAATAATATACCGGCTGATAGTTCGCTAATTTTAAATTTATTACATTCATTTTTTTATAAAACACTTTATTCATGAATTACAACCTGCACAGAGTGCATCTTGCAATGTGCTCTCAAAAGGTATAATAAATATGTACAAATAAAATAATAATATGCAATACAAATTAATATAAAAACATATGCAACAAATTAAAGAAAAAAAAAGAACTGTAATACATAAATATATAAATTAGCGTGTACTTCGCTTGTTTGAGAAGCTGCCCAATAGCAGTACTCCTAAACCACCATTTACAATTGTTTGTTTTGTTTTTTCTTTTTTAATTATTATTAGGAAGTGTTGGCAATGAGAAGGTCACACGGCCATTTCCTATTCAGGGGGTGAGTTGGGTTATTAGGATGGGTAATACTAGATAGAGTTTGGGCTAAAGGATTGGGATGCATGGAAAGGACAGAGTGGATATTATATTCGTAAGGCTGAAAATGTGATCTACAGTAGAATATGAATGTTAGTAATCTAAATCTCTCAAAGAATTGAAAGCGCCCACATCAGGAATTCCATAGAAATCTAAGAGATGTAATACGCCAAAAGTGAATGTAACAGAGCAGCTTCAGTTGCTTTTAAGCCAAGTTTATATTCATGAAACAAAATTGGCCCAATACGAGTTTCCACCGGAATAATTTATGAGTAGTCTGTTCGAACATTTAAAGAGGACTGGATTAAAGTGAAGCTCTTTTTTTCATAAAGATTTAACAATTGTTTGAATGGATTAAAATCCAGTTCATTGAACAATAATGGCTCTAGAATGAAAAATGCAAATCATAAGCAATAAAAATACAGGATTCTTTTAATGACCTTGTAGTTTAAACATCTGTTCTAGTATATTCAAAATTTAATTTCCAAACAATCATGATCACATTAAAGTCATTCAAAAATGAAATAAAAGGAAATCAATAAATTTATTTTAATTTGAATAATTTAAGCTGGTAATTTGCAAGAAAATTTAAAAAAAGATTATTTAAAAAAAATAATAAATTATGAAACGAAGTGATTAGGGCAATCACCTAGTTAGTCTTAAGTAAAGCCCGTTGATTAAGGTACTGGACTCAAGAACCAGAGATCCCAGGTTCAAAACTCACAGACACAGTTGGTTTTATTCTTTGTATGTTGCTGTTTGTAATGACCCAGAGCATTCCTGGTATGATCCAGAGAACACACAGCCTTTATTACCATTCTTCATTGAACGGTACAAAATCAGGCGGCCGAATGGTGGATTGGCCATAAATGAACAGGATTTCATTTTGAGCTATTCATCTCTTTAGTTCATTTATTATGTTTTTTATACACTCAGACAATTTCACACTGGAGAATCACAGAAGTAGTGAGAAAGGAAGTGACAACAAAACACCTAAAAATAAGTTTTTGGTATTCTTTTTATTTAGGCCACAAAACTCAAATAACATTAAAATACTTTAATTTTTTAAATTATCATTAAAATACTACGCCAATACTATCTATATAATTAATATATTAAAATAAAAATAAGCAAAGTAATATTAGGTTATTATCCTTTAGTTAAGTATTAACTGAAAAATAAAATTTAGTTATTCATTTATATTTTTTTATTAAGAATCATTTCAATTTTAATTAATTAGAAAAATAATATGTCCAAAAATTCGAAAAATAATTTTATTATTTCTCCAATAAATAATTCTTCTTGGCCGAAAATAAATAATTAAGCAGAAATACTATTGAACTACTTAAAATTTGCTTGCTAACTTATTATTAATCTGAAATAAATACATTTGAAGACAGCCGTTAACAAGGCAGTAATTTACAATGGAAAGGGAAATTATGTTCTGACCCACTTTCCTCCCTCTGAGAGACCTCTCTTATCAGTTTGTCAAATATTTCAGTTGGCTTATCAGTCGTCATGTTACCTCTCAGTCATTGGTAATTCTCATTTATTAGTGTTTTCATACTGTTACTACCAAGATTTGTGTTGGTATTAAAGGCGAAACTGGTGTGATGTCCAATAAGTGCGATAATTTCACGGTGGTCTAAAAGAATCACAGTTTTTACTCTTAATCACATATATTAATTACAAAGAGGAATGAAACTATACAATTGTCATTTAGTGATGACCTGTCATGGCTAATAAGCGTTGTGCACCTCCATCAGAATTTCCTTCATTTGTAAATAAATAATTATTGCAAAAAAAAAAAAAAAAGTTCTACAAATATATTTCTCTGGCTAGTTTATAAGGGTATTTAGATTTTTTTAATACCTACTTCATAACTCGACCAATTTCACAACGGAATCTCCCACCAGAGAAACAAATTCAATTAGTTATGCATGGTTTATAAATTGACTATAACCCTTCCATGGAAATTCGTTATTATTAGCATTCCAAAAATGTGTATAGAACGAAATAGCCTTTATAATTTTATAACTATCTTCCACGATATTTTTTTGTCCCCCTCTCTCTCTCTCTTCAGATTGTATCACTCTTGTTGAGCATTTATATTTATCATTGCTTATTTACTCCACTACTTAACATTCTTCATTCAACAGGCAGATGAGGAAACTTTTTCATTCAATTAAAACATTTTCCTGTCATTTAGCTTTGAAACTTTCTTGAAGACACCATTATTCCAATGCCCACACTAAGACTATTTTCAAATCCATGCTGGTTGCTATCGGCCATGAAATAGAACTTGATAAGTGGTCAGTCAGAACGATTGCCAGACATGAAGTTTGGCAGGGGATTGAATCGTCAGCGTGACCTCCGCCTGCCCACTTGAGCCATATAATATATTCATGCACCATGGTATCTTACATGCAAAACACTCCAGACCTCAAAACATCTTTAAGAAGGGGTCACAACTTGTCCATTACTCACCTATGTGTCCAGAATATGTATGAGGTTTGTTACGCCAGCTAAGTACGGCCACTAAAGCGGGCACAATTGTAGCTACAAATGTCAATAGTTTTCCTTAGTTCCTTAGATGCACGACTTCTAGACATTTATACAAGCTTCTTGCTAATAAGGTGTTATTGCTTTAGACAGGGCATAGCTAGGAATCAGAATTAGATCAAGAAAACAGCGAGAAAATGTAACTTACTTTGGTAACAATGAACGAATTTCTAAAACTCCCAAATATGGTTCATTTAAAATTATATCTCTCGGCATAAACACATATAGTACTGGATTCGCTACCCGCTTCGTCAGGTTTACATTAAAATAAGATTGTTAATTTCTGTAACCATAGGAATCTGTCTTCACCAGTTGTATCCTAATGGCAACAACTTTCAATAGGGTTCAACTGTTATCCAAAATGTAAAATTCGGATTTATAACGTTCCTAGTTCTCAATGCAAAATTGATTAGATCCTTATAGAATAGTTACAAAATACGACGAACTTACAATCTCTAGGGTTGTTTACTTTTCAAAATACTTAAATATTATGGAAGATGGGGAACAAAGAATACAGGAATTTTACAGGAACAATTTTATATTTCAGTTTAAATTATTTTAAAGTATATTAAGAATGGAGTAGACATGACGGTAAAATAATAATTAAAAAAACAAATAAAATGCCGCTTTTTTAGTGTTTACCAAAAGATTGTTAGGAAAAAAATAATAGGTTCCTGGTAGCTAAATGTTAAAGCGAAATTGTATTCATTCCACGTGGAACAGTCATTGAAGTCGCACTTTTAGCGTCACTAATCACTAAAATTGTCGACCAGTTCCAAAAACAGTCCAAATTTACTAATGAAAATCGTAATCGCAAGTATTTTTTGTGTGTCATCAGGGTATCCATTTAATATAGGGCATTCGGGCCGAACTGAAGTAGTATCGATTACTTATTCAAGAGCATCCTGAAGGATTAATGCAGTTGTTATCGAACCGTTAGTGTCCGTTTCAATCCAACAGACATCACAAGCCTCGTTGAACTTCCATAACTAAAATTATCATCGTTCTCTTTTACGATGTTTACTCATACAGATGTAGCTTAAATCGTTTGAGGAAGTTTTCAGTCTCTTTGCTCTAATTAAGGAATCGTGGCTTTCTTGAAGTGAAATCAGAAGGAACATAGCTATTGAGGTAGCTCATGCGTGAGTGTGAATGTGGGTGTGTGCCTCAAAGTTCTATGAGTGAAACCCATTGTGTAACTTTTAAATATGAATCGAAAGGCTATGTTGGTAAAAGAGCAAAAAGGAACCAATAGAAGTGGAGGATTGCCTGCATGTTAATGAGATTTCAATAACTTTTATTTTATTTATTTATTTTTAGAATGTCCTGTACTAAGCATTTAAAGAAGCGTATGAACCCAAATTAAACATCCCTGGATGTAGAGAGAACTGAACGAATGAGTGGGATGTGATGGTTTCACAATGGGTGGTGGGAGGTAATAGAAACCGCTCACATTGTTACAAAAGCAGCCAGCTGGCCCCGTACAGAATACATTGCCTCATCCCCGGTGTGGGTAATAATTAATACAATATTTTTATTATGAAAATACTTCCCTCCATTGTGACCGGCAAGCCTACCCAATCAGTTCTTGTTCATCAGGGGCGGCGATAACTTTTCTGCAATGAACTCGTCACTTTCACTCATCCAGCCTTACAGAAGATGTCGTATGTTAAAAACATTGCTGTAAATATTAGTCAAAGACACACACACACACACACACACACACATATATATAAATATATATGGCTTACAA
>KZ806913.1:211523-233200 GCA_000696205.2 Oncopeltus fasciatus | reverse complement strand
TATATATATATATATAAACAGATTTAATTTGGTTCGTCTCAGTGAAGTTGTCACTGAGCATACGCTCTGAAAGTAACGTAAGAGCGAGTTAAAGGAGATTTGGCCTCAAAAGTCCCCTTAGAATCATGACTTCAAGTCACAAATGACCCTAGTCAGAAGTTGATACTATTTGTGGGAAATAACTAAAGTTAAAGTAATTATTAGATGATTTTAGTTGGGATTCGGTCAAGATAGATTGGTCAATCAACCTTGACCGAACCCCAACTAAAATCATCTAATAATAATATCTACGGTCAAAAACTCTCCTTTTGAGCTAAAGTTAAAGTTGTGTTAAACTTGTAAACCACATCGAAGTGAATGAAATTTTCAAGTAGTGTTGAAGTTTACATTATATAAATTTATAACTCAAGCTTTATGTGAAAAACTTTATGCTAACGAAAATATTCGAGAATGTAACTAGTAAGGTAGTCAACCTCCTCTCCTCCAGTCGTTCCTGAACTAGCCTTAACGACCTTATTTTTAATATGGTTGGAGGTTCGTTGGCCATCGAATATAATGCTGAAGAAATTAGTCTGGGTTTAGGCCAGGCTCAGAAAAATAAAATCCTCTAAAATTATTGGGTAATTATTTTATTATTGCCGACGTTTCCACTTAACTTTTAAGTCATCAGTGCGATAGCGATGTTTAGTTCTGAATTCTGGGATATGGATATCGAAAATATCTCCTGACATCACTATCGCCCTGATGATGGCTTACAAATTAATTCGAAACGTCGATTATTACCCAACAATTTTGGAGTATTATATTTTTTTATCCTGTCCGAACCCTGACTAACTTCTCCAGCTTCTTTTTAACCTCCGGTTCACTTTCTTTGTAAGAACAAATTAATTATTTTATCCTATGTAAAATTTAATGAAGCACGAGAAACCTGCTAAAGTAGGCACATAAATAAACCACACTTCACTTAATAAATATTTATTAATTGACCACTTTCAGGATCGATAACCCTCATCCTGAGAGCTCGATTGTCATCAATGAGATTGAACTATATCGATAATATAAGCTCCAAAATGAAAATCCTTTTCATAAATGCACTAAACTATTGACAGACATTGAAAAACCCCCACTCCACAGAAACCTCTGGACAAACAGCCTCCAAACGAATGACAACTCTGTAAATGATTTCCCTCTACTTAATCACTGTCTCGAAATCCCCACACCACTCTTACCATAATCTATGCCTAAAAACCAACTTTTCATCTTTTATATTTATCACAAATATTTCTCTTATATGTGTGCATGTGTGTGCGCGCGCACTTGCGTGTGTGTGCATGTTCGTTTGTGTGTGTATTTGAAGAGAAGATAAGTTCGTTTCCTAGTTAAATGAAACCGTCAGCAGTAGTGCATACCTGAGATAAAAAAAAGTACGTATATCCGTGTCTATCGTATGTTTGTTTCATAATGAAAATTTTTCTACCTTTACTTAACGAAATAGAAGTTTTAAAAGTAAGTGTTTTCCTGAATCCTAAAATTTTAAAATACTACAATTGTATTTTTATTGTAACGAAAATTTACATACAGTACTTCAACATACCAAACAAAAAAAGGAGAATAATTTAAAAAGGGCCAACAAAAAGTACCTGGAAGACTAACTATTATTTTTATAGAATAAGGTAATAAGGTAGGGTTATTTTTATTGCATGTCATTCTTTGGTCATTAACGCCAGGGAGATGTTGAAAAAGCTGCGAAGACGGTGAGGTCCCGGGACCAAAAGTCGGCCGATAGGAGAGATGTAGAGGAGAGCTGACGGCGATACTAGCAGACTGCCTCTTCATTAGAGATTTGCTTGGCTATTTGAGTGTCGTAAGAGCAGACACACTGACGGGGGACATGCTCGCCCCCCGCCATCCCAGAGGGCGCAAATCCACCAAGGGTCCTGTCAGCAAAGCCGAGCACCCCCGCTATGCCCATCGACCCCGCCACCCCAGTGTAAGTTAAGGTTTAATGTAAATGAGCTCGAAAATCATTAATTGACTTATTCCCTTGCAGAGATGGTGGAGGAAGGCTCGACCTTGAGAGGTCTGCTGGAATTGACACTTGTGGTCCTGCTAGTCGTGGTGCTGCTCCCCCTGGTGCCCAGCAGGAAGGTGCGCTACTATGGCTGCTACATACACTTCGTGGGCATCGTGTCGTTCCTCGCCATCGTCCTGGCACCGATCTTCGCCTTACGGCCGAGGAACATACTCAACCTCACGTAAATGCCTTTTCCTTAACACATGTTATAGACACTACTGCCCGGACAACTCTTGCCCGCCGAGATTCAGCAAACTGTGCCTAAGATACTCAGCCAACAAAGCATCTCTTAAAGTATCAAGGAAATAGTCTCGTTTCAATAATTCCAACTGTTTTGAAAGTAGGATAACTGATAGCAACCTCCCACTACTTTCTAATGTCATATCTTATTACATAGAACTAGCGTTATTACTATATTGTTAGTATCGTAGTTTTATATAGTAATGGAAGTTTTAGAATACCGTGATAAATGAGAAAATTGGACATAGGGGTTTTTCATTTTTACAGGTA
Organism: Oncopeltus fasciatus; assembly: GCA_000696205.2. Classification (NCBI taxonomy): domain Eukaryota; kingdom Metazoa; phylum Arthropoda; class Insecta; order Hemiptera; family Lygaeidae; genus Oncopeltus; species Oncopeltus fasciatus. The sequence continues at coordinate 230,616 of KZ806913.1, read as the reverse complement.
ACATCTATTATGCATTTTAATTTAGTTTTTGTCACTTTTTAATATAAGATCGAATGCGACTCTATTTGTCAAGAAGTAAGTTAATTAATACAGATTTCTTGTTTTCTGATTTTCAACAGCAGTCGCATATTTATAAAAAATGGAATGTAGTTGGTCTAAAAATGGCCGTATATGAGACAGGATTATGTCTTTTTTTTTTTTTTTTTTTTTGCAAACTTGATTTTCTTGACCCGTTCATTTTTAAGAGCTGAGTGCTTCCATGATCTCACCCTAATAGCTCAAATCACTCCCACATTTTGTAAGAGAGGAAGAGAGAGAGAGTGAGAGAGATTAGATTAGATTTATTTGTTGTTTTTCGCCCCACAAAAATGAAAATCTGACGTAGAAGTCTCTAGGCCATCCAGTGTCAAGTACTACTATTCTGGCTACACATAACAGGTCTAAAGCTTCGCTTTACCAACATTAACCACTTCCATCTCATCAATCCACGACAGCCGAAGCATGGTTTTACTCTTTGTTTACATCCTATTCGCACTTGAGGATTCATGAGCTAGGGGGTGAGATTTCGGACCTTAAAACTGGCTAATGATGAATTTGTGAGAAACAGGAAATCCAGTTTTTTGAAAAAATTTAAGTTACTAATCTCATCGTCCATGTTTACCCCCCAAAAGTGCTTAAAATGACTGGTGTTTTTTCACATTTTATATAACGTCATAACCTATCCAAGAGTCGTATACTGGTTAAAAACCCTAAACTCCAGTTTAGAACTACCTTGGCTACCTTTTCGGCTGGACTTTTTTAGAGGGCACCCTATTTCATGTAGTTAACCTATAATGAAATATTTAAAAAAATCATTGAAAAACATAAGACTTTTTTCTATGAAGAAACCCCAAACCATAAAAAGAACATATTGATACATTAAGAAGCTTCATTTTTTTTTTGCTTTATTACAGTAAATTTTTATGTCTGAAACACTGAGCGTACAGAAGTACACGATATAAATATTAATTTAGTTGGGATGTATTATCCCACATTAAATTTAAACAATTAATGCGAGGGAATAAAATAAAAAAATTATCTGTCCCAGCCAAGACTCGAACCTGGATCTACTGCTTTACGAGGCGGTATGCTTCCATTGCACCACCAGGACGAGCTAGACAACCTATTAAACACACTAGCGAGAGTCTAACCCACGAGAAAGACGAATACATCGTCTTATGCTCGAAAGAGCTGACATTGTCTAGCTATTTATTGAATCTCGTTATTTACTTTTTATTTTCATTTATAAATATTAATTTAGTTGTGGCTGGGACAGATAGATTTTTTATTCTATTCCTTCACATTAATTTTTTAGAAGTACACGATGTTATAAAGGCTGCATATGGAAGAATTTGAAAACAAGTACTGATAATATTTCGAAAAGTACTCTTTTACGCATGAAACTAGTAAAATTCTAAATCTATGTGTTTCGATTATATATATATAGATTGAACTATATCGATNTATATATATTTTATATTCCAGCATAAAGAAGAAAATTTAAAAAAATTCATAAGGTATAAATTAATGGTTAAATGTTAATGGCTAAACATGGTGAAAGTGTTTTCGTAAGATGTTATATCTAATGAAGTATTATTTATATTTTTTTTATTTACAGATTTTCATCAATGATTTTAAAAAATTTCACCAGGATACTAGGAATTCGATGGGAACTGAGAAATGGAGAAATCCTTAAACAGGACAGGGCTGCAGTCGTAACTGCCAATCACCAGACTATACTGGATATCATGGGTAATATTATTTTCTTATTTATCAGGAATTTTCCAGGGTTCTCCCTAGTGCCACTTATTCAGTATTGCTGACCTCCATTTGACCCGGCCCTTCCAGAAGTCGGAGCAGAGGATTTCTGCTTTATCCCCTGCGACAGCTCATCAGGTAGTACTCTGCCTCGCCACTCACTGGCCGTCCACTGAGGCTCCCTTGAATCCAATCCTTTAGGCAACAGTTCTACCACTTGCGTCCTTTTCAGGATACTCTGGTTGTGGACCGTCATTATCCTTTTAGTGCTTAAACAGCGTTTCCAGAAATACACCTCCACTGGTCAATCTGTTTAGAGATTTCTGTGTCAAGAACCAGGTTCATACTCCTTGCAGTTAAGGCCTTCTATTGTAAATTTTGCTTAATAAGATTTCATTGGTAATTTGCTTTCTAGTATTGATGGTTATCCCACTCTGTAGCACCTAATGCAGTGCCAATGCAATGGGGCAAAGGGATTACACAAGGTTTACAATACTTCTCATCCTCCAATAGCATTCCATAATGTTTCACTGTATCTGCCCTAAGTGTGACACCTGCATCTGGGGATCGTGCTTTTCTTGGTTTCCAAAGGAAAAGTATCAGTCAGAAATTTTCTAAAATAACTCAATTTAAAATTAATGGAAATATAATTGAACTATTATACAAAGTGGTAAAATTGTTATTAATTGTTCTTTAGTTTTAATTTATTTCAATTTTTCTCTTAAAAAATAGACCTGCACGTTAAAATATATCATTTTTTCTTATCTATAAACTCTTAGTTGAAGCAAAAGGCTTTTAAAGAAATAAAATAAAATAGCTCTACGAATCATTGATTTTTTTTTTTAAATTAAAAATGCAAAACCCATCAAGCAAAAGCAGTTTGTAACTAAGAACATTTCCTATGTAAAATTAGGAATGTACATAATTACAATAAGAGTAATAGAATTAAGAACCGAAAAGTTCAGTGAGAATAAAAATATATCCAGCTAATATATATATATATATATCTGTGTGTGTGTATATATATATCTGTGTGTGTGTGTGTGTGTGTGTGCGCGCGCGCGCGTGCGTGTATTCGTGTGTGTGAGTGTGGGTGAGATGTGTTTTTGTCGTCTTTACAGTTGAGTCTTGAGGTTGCAGAGCTGGAATTTTGTGCAAGCTTTTGGATTGAAGAGTTGTAGTTTTTATTTCCGTTCTCTTCTTGGTAAAGGTTCAATGAATACTAGAGAAGTAGTGGAATTTAAGCTATTCTAGAGGCATGACTGCATTGCTAAAATTTGAACTTAACTTGGTTTCTAATTACTTGCAAAAGATTTGCCCCATTTATATTGCACTCGCTTATGGAACTACTTTCAAAATAGCTTGTTTGTCTTAAATTCTTTAATAAATAAATAAGTGGGGATAAAAACCTTTAAATATATGTAAAGCAAAATATAACTTTTTTAATAATTATAATTAAAGATACTTCTATAATTATAGATCAAGTTTGTGATTGAAGTGTAATTTGAACTGTTTTGTGACTCAGGTATGCATAACATCTGGGAAGTGATGAGAAAATGCACCGTTGCTGCGAAGAAGGAATTATTGTATATTATTCCTTTTGGACCAACTGCTTGGCTAGCTGGACTTGTTTTTATTGACAGAAACAATCCAAAAATTGCAAATACTCAGCTAGCAGAGACTTCTCAAACAGTCAAGCGTTTGAAGGTAAGTAGGACTTCATAGATGTTGAATGATTGTTGAGCAATATTACTCTCCCTTCGACAGACCCCAAGGCATAATTTTGTGCATCAGTAAAATTTTGATAAAGGAGGCTTCCTCCTAAAATTAAAACTACAAACACTATAATGTCTAAAATTTATTTATCTGTAGATCTCATCATCTCATTTTATGGTAATAATGCAGTAAAGAACTATGAGGCATTCTCATGGAAAAAAAAAAAAAAAAAAAAAATGTGGCACAGAGAGTAAATCTTTTCCTTTGCCCCTTCCAATTTCATTATTGGTGGTCAGGATGTCTGCCTGGTGGTCAGGAATAATGAATAATTCTTCTACTTTGCAATTTTAAATAAATTTGTTTGAAAATTATTTTCTCCCTCTTATAATTTTCTGTTACTTAAATATAATATCTCAAATTTGTCCAAACTTTTTTTTTTTTACGTTACCAGGAAAGCTAACACATATTTCTATGTTGAATGATGGTATCATTGAAATCAAATCTAATTTTTTTTAAATATTTAGAAATGAAGTACTCAAAAACATTTCTAGTGTAATTTTTTATTTTTTACTTGTATTCATTTTCTTTTAGGCCAAATTTTGGATGTTTCCTGAAGGGACAAGAAACAATTCGAGCAAATTACTCCCTTTCAAGAAGGGTGCTTTCAGAATAGCAATAGAGAGCCAAGTACCAATTATTCCAGTAGTTTATTCCCCTTATTACTTCATAGATTCAAAAAATAAAACTTTTGATGAAGGTAAGAATAATGAGTCACTCCTTATATAAAAAGCCATACACCCTCACACTCTGTTAAAATTAAAATTACATGAAATTTATGCCTGTGTAAAATCAAATCTCTACTAAACATGCAATCCTAAAAGTTATTTTATTGATTCTGTATAAACAGTTATAAATATCTAAAGCACTGGCAGATATAATATATTATAAGTTTCTATAAAACTGATAATTCATGCTTATTAAATAATATAGGATATCTATAATTCAACTATAAATTAGAATTTTATCTTAAATGGATGATGAATTTCTTTTAATGTTAATGTTTTACAATTGAAGCTGCCTGCTAGAATTTTTATTTATATCTAAAATAGATATAACATATATCTTCACTGCATTAAACTTTTTTGGAAACACATTTTCTTATGATTTCAGGAAAAGTTATTATTTCTGTACTTGATTGTATAACTACTGAAGGAATGACGATGGATGATGTTGATAAGCTTAAAGAAAAGACCTATCAAATCATGTCTGAAGAATGGGAAAGATTGAAAGAAGAAATAGCTGCATATCAAGAAAAGAAAAATAAGTTTAATTTTAGAGGTATTAAATGAAGTTTTCATTTAGAAGTTATGGTTGAAAAATCTAATTCTTTGCTCAAATTCTTATTGTGTTGTTTAGCTTTAAGAAAATAACCACATCTTCAGATCTGTAGCTACATGATTACATGGTATGTAGTTGCACTAACCTTCAGATAAGAAGCATTCGTTACATGCATAATTAGGTATCTCTTACTTTGAAAATGAGATTTCTTTGCTTAAAAGCTCTGAATCTTTAGTAAAGCTTTGAGCAAAGAATTCACCAATTTCTTTATATTCAATGAGGAATGATATAATTTAGTCAAATAAAAAAAACAAAAAACAAATAAAAAACACTCAATTATATATGAGTATTGATTCTATATTACTTTTCTTTGAATATTGTTGACTCTTTATTCCCCAAGTAATTTTTTAATTATAATACTGCAAGGAGGAACTGTATTGTTCAAAAATATTTTTATATTATTCAATTTTTTTGTTCATTCAATTATATTGTGGCTAAAAATCCAGTTTTATGGACAAGTTTTGAGCCGGAATTTATAAATAAATACTAAAAATCAAATCATTATTCAATTGTTGAAAACTGATTCTGATTGGCTTGACTCTCTTGTACTCATAGCAGTCATTCTTCTCACCAAACATTATATTGAAATATTTTATCTGCTCATAATTCATATTTTTATAACCTTTTACATTAATTGTTCTCTCTGACTTGAAAATTAAATTTTGTCATTTACTACTATTTATCCATGTTTATTGAAATGTGGGAAATCTGCTTAAATTATGCAGCTCCTGTGTGACTGGCTTTTAAAGTCTATCATAGAATATCTAACCAGTCTTTCCCAGTATCAATGAAACTTTAGATAAATTCAGATAATTTTGTGACTTGAATATTTGGAAAACTCAATGGTAATAATGTGTTCACACATGGTGAACCATAATCCATATTTTAAATAATACATAAAAGCCTTATGAAGGGATAATTCAGAGATAGGAACTCAGGACGCCGTGACTAACAGTTTAATAACTCACAAACACAGATAACCATACAGGAGGTTACATTGCCTCTTGGAGGTTTTATAATACAAAAAGTTTTATATTAAAATAATGTATTGTTTAATCATTAAACAGTCACTGTCTATCTAACACACACACAGTCCTAGTTCTTCATTGATCTTCTTTAGTCGAGGACTGTGAAGGGGCTTAGTAAAACTATCGGCTGTTTACTTTTGAGTCGCAACTCTTCTTATCTTGAGTGTACCATCTTGCACTTTCTCTCTCACGAAAAAAATTCTATATGGATATGTGTTTTGTACATTTGTACCATTCCGGATTTTCAGCCAATTTTATGGCAGCATTATTGTCTACAAACAAAATGCTTTCGTTATAGTTAGTGAGTTTCCTCTAAAAGTCTTTTCAGTCGAACCACTTCTCTGGTGCCCTTGGCGGGTGAAACATCGAATTGATATATATTCTCATCTGCAGCAACGCTAAGAACCAAACTCTTAAACATCATCCTTATGATTATTTAGTTTTTCTTCATATTGATTAGTTACCGGTTCTTTATCTTGATTATTATCCAAATCGTTTTCTAAAATTTTAAGATTTATCGCGGGTTGATTATTCCCTTTATCAATAAGAACATCTTTAGTAATTGGTGTAGAACTTAATTATTGAAATATTACATCACGGGATCTTATGAGCTTATTATAGGACAGAACTCTATAATTATTATCTCCATCATATTCCAATAGGATTCCTTCATGTGCCTTTTTATCAAATTTTTTTTCTTTTAATCTTGAGAACATGAACCCAACATTTGTATCCAATTATTTGCAGATGTTTAATATAAGGTATTTGTCCAGTCCTTAGTTCAAAGGGTGATTTTCCTTTGATAGAGAACACACCAGTTCGATTTAGGATGTAAGCAGCTGAATTTATCATTTCAGCCCATAATTCTTTAGGCAATGATTCTTTTCCAGAATGAATAAGGGCAGCTTCAACCAACGTTCTATTCTCCCTTTCTATTTTCCCTGCTATTTTGTTTCGGAGTATGGGGCACAGTGTATTTTACCTCAATGCTCTGTGACCTTGAGATGCTTTGCACTCTTCAATTGTTAAATTCTCAACCATTATCACATAAAAAGGATTTTATAGTATGTCCAGTTACTTTGGTTTCCATAAGAAAATCCTTTAATTTCTCAGATACTTCATCTTTTGTTTTCATGAAATATACTTTCCTAAATCTAGACCAGTCATCTTTAAAAACTACAAAGTATTTTAATCCACTTTTAGATGCTAAAATTGGACCACATACATCTGAGTGTATCACCTATCCTGGATTTTCAGCTCTTTTTCTTTTACCAAATTTTAACCTATGAGTCTTTCTATTAATGCATCCCTTGCACAATTCACCTTCAGGTGGAACATCAATATTTAATTCCCTCTTAATGACATCTTTAATGTGACGTTTATTATGATGAGCCAATCTTTCATGATAAAGCTGGAGTAAATCATGTTTGGTAAATGATCTAAAGGGTTATTTCTACCACCAATGAATATAGAACTCTCATCCTTCTATTCTCCGTCTTCATTGGTTTCTGCAAACCATCTTCTGTTGGCGAGTGCTTTTGGACATTGTCCATCTTCTGGCCGAATACATACGTTCACTGTCACGGTCTGTATTCAACCGTGACAGTGAACGTATGTATTCGGCCAGAAGATGGACAATGTTCAAAAGCGCTCGCCAACAGAAGATGGTTTGCAGAAACCAATGAAGACGGAGAATAGAAGGTATGAGAGTTAAATCATGTTTATTGAATGAGATGGATTGGTTACTTAAAGCTTTAGAATCTTAACCTATAGGGATAACTGTAATATTTAATTGTTAAAGTCCACCAAATCTTTGTCAAGAGCCTAAAACAAGAGTTTCTTTCCCTTTAATCAATCTACAATTGAGATTAGTAGATTCAAATCTGCTTTTTGGTCTCTGATCTTGACCAGCTAGGACCGAAAATAAATTTTAGGAAATGGTAGGTTAATATCAATACATTACATTAGTTAATATCAATTTCTTCAATATTCTTCTTGAAAAAACTTGGATATCAATAGATCCCTGACCTTTTATATTTGTACCATCAGCAGTTATTATTACATGATCATTATCATTAAATTTATCATAAGTTTTAAATCAATCCAATCTATGAGTAATATGGTGAGTGGCTCCATTATCTACTAACCAAATGTGCTTATTTGATTCTGTCATAAGAGCATCTGAACTAACTGTCAAGAGAATATTACCTTCACTAGAATTAGTTAGTGCACATTTAGCCTTTGCTGGTTTAGAAGGTCTACCATCAGAATTCAAAATCTATATTTTTTAATAAAATCACCTTTTTTGTCACAGTAAGCACATTTTATTTGGTTTTTATAAAAAGCAGTTTTATATGGTTTATCTTTATTTATTTTTCTACCTTCTATTATTGCCTTTGCATGTAAAACCTCTTCAGAAACATTTTCAATTAAATTATTTTAAAAAGTGCATAATTTTGAGTTAAATTTTTATTCTCATCATTAATCAACCTCCAACGGTTGGTAAAAGATTTATATGTTTCAGGAAAACTTTTCAAAATTTTAGAAATCAATAAAACATCTTTGTTACATTTAGGTTGCTTTTTTATTTCCTGCTTAAGTTGGTTCCAATTATTTGACAGTCTTTATATAAATCCCACTGCATCGTCTCCAGGTAGCCACTTATCTTTGAAAAACTTGTTATACAGGTCAAATATTCTGTCTTCAGAAAACCTATCAAAGAATTGACATAGTCCTAACCACATATCTCTAGCAGTTTCATATCTTCGCACTTTCACAAACATATGCATTTCTGCCATATTGTTAGACATTATTAACAAAGCTTAATTGTTACTTTTAAACAGAGCTAGTTCCTTTTTAAGGCTTTCTAAAACTTTGCCATCTAATGAAGTTGCCGGCAATGTCCATGACCCATCAACAATTTCTATCGCTCTCGATATTATACATAAGGCCATTCGTATTTTTGCCTTCCAGTTGTCCCATTTGGATTTTCCTTCCAAGTGAGTAATTTGAGGCACCGAGAATGACTTCAATTGTGATCCCATCTTGAACTCAGAAATTGTTGGTTACTGTGCGGCCAAAGACAATCAAAGTTCTCGTATTATTTCTTTATGGATGCGGGCAGAGCCCATAACCTGTCCAGGTATAATGAAACATGATCCATATTTTAAATAATACATAAAAGCCTTATGAAGGGATAATTCAGGGATAGGAACTCGGTGCACCGTGACTAACACTTTAATAACTCACATACACAGATTATTATGTACTTCAACATAATGGAGTCTCGCAGTAGTTGGGAATCAAAATATATGTTTAACCATCGTAGATAACAAAGTATATTTTTGCAAATGGCACTAAAGAACAAAAAAATATAGAAGCAGCTACAGCTACCTGTGATAATCCATAAAATAAAAATTGCTAGGGCACTGCTCTAATCTTCTATAGAAGGACTTGCATTTTAGAAGGCTATAGAATAGGTTTGCCATTTATGAAATTGTACAACTTCAAAAGCCGTTATAATGAATTCAGCCATTCTTTGCAAAGTATTTTAATCCACTTTTAGATACTATAAATGGACATCATACATCCATTTAAAAGCGAAGCGTCACATTTATTATGATAAACTGTTCGATATGGGTCTAGATCATCTAAGTTCAAATAGACTCCCATTCCTAATAGTTCAATTTCAGTGTGTAACTCCTAAAATATTTCTTTACTCAGTATTATATAATGATCTCTGTCGAGTTCCATTGCTCTAAGCTAAAAATTATACATGCTACACTGAAAAAACTTCATGTACTCACACTTGACATTTTAGGTAATGCCCCACTTCCAGTGGTCCATATCTGATCAAAAATCAATTTAGCAATTCATTTTGTTTTTAAAAGCTAAGTACTTAGTTTCATTAGGAAAATATGAAATCTGTTTCTTTGTGTAGAGTGTCAGCAGGCACACACACAGTTACTGATTTTAACTGCACGAAACTAAATGTTATTTCTTTGCTACAAGAAAATAATTTATTCCCTTGAAAATTCCCATTCCCATTACTCTGATTATGTCCAATAAAAACTCAATTTTTTAAAATTTTTATTTGAATACTCTATGTGAAGATTCTTTATAAAAACACAAAAAACTGTGTCTACTGGCAAGACTATTATTATTTAAACTTAAAAAAAGAGTTGTCTAGATCCCTGTAATTGCCTGTTACACAAACAAGGAATTTAAAAAAAAAATTAATTATTAGTGCAAAGAGGAGGAAAAAATCTTTTTTTGTCGCTAACAGACCTTCAAATATATTCATCAAAATATTTTAAATTATCAAATATCTATTTATTATTTTATGATAATAACTTTTATTAAATTTAAAAAATTTCCTTTTAATAATAAGAAATATATTCAGAAGTCTAATGTGGACACAGTAATTAAAGAATAATCTGACATGCTTTTCATGACATATACCACTCCATAATGTTTTGTAGAAAACTGTGCCCTTCCTAGGACCAACAGCTTGCCACTGAGAAGTGGTAATTCTATAACTTGAACCACATGAATTAGGCTAAGAACCTACATGGTAAAATAGTATCCTAGAAATTGATCAATCAATTATAATGGTACAACTAAAGTATTCAGGGGGAGAGGGGTTTCAGTCATATTACTCTAAAAGTATTGAGAAATGAAAAAAAAAAAAAAAAAAAAAAATTAGGCAACCTACAGTTCCTCTGCAAAAAGTGATCCTTGTATGGGGACACTGTGTTGTGGCTTGCTTTGAAAGGCAGACAAATGACATAACAGGTTCAGGTACAGATAGCAGGTTTAAAAACTTTGACACACAGGAGCAGCAAAATTAGAAGGAGAGAAACATATTTGCCATATTTAATTAAAGATGCACATAAAGAATAAATAAGGAAACTTACAAGTCAAAATAATGAGAAAACAATGAATGTAGACAGTATGACCATTAAATCTAGGTCTTGACCGACTGGAAAGGAAGAGTGGGGGAAGCGCTTGTAGTTCTCTCCCTTAATAAGTGTTTTTCGTAAAAATTAGAAAAAAAAAAATGAATGTAGGAAATTTTATTATTATTTTATGCTTTAAGTTTTAAACATTTTCATGACTCAAATAACAAAGTTGATATTAGGATTACAAATTTTGGTCTCCCTTTAAACCCATTAATTCTAATCGAATTTAAATTAAACATAAATTTATTCAAGGATTTACAATATAAAGTCTAAATACCAAATTTTATTTCTATATTAAAAAACAACAATTGGGGCTGCTCTGCTCTAAAAATTATATTCTTAAAGATCTTTTGTAAAATGTTTTTATTTTATTTTATAGATTATAAATGTTAAAATTAACATGCTTATAANGTTAAAATTAACATATTTATAATAATAAATTAACATTTTACTCCTATTTTGTTCTACCCATAAAACATTTTTTCCACCTGGTTTCATTATATCAAAAATTGTGATGCTTGTGCTCGTACATCAAATATATGATAATTTTTCAATATTCATTTAAAATGGAATAACTTGATTTCCTCTATGGAAGTATATAAAAATGTGACAGATATTGAAGTCTTATAGATAGTCTTACCTTATACCCTTTTCTTACGTTACTCATGATAGTTAGACTATTAATAATATTTAAATAACTTTAACAGCTTAAAACAATATTAATGTAACATTTAATTTCAATGTGACAATATTACATTCAATTTTTTAATAATACTTTTGTTTTCCAGGTGAGAGGGATTTCTCAAGAGTTGCTCAAGCGAGTTTTACCTTAAATGAGTCACCTAAATAAACAATTTTTAGATAAGTTTTGACTTTCATAAATCTGTGATTTAAATTAAGAGCAGTTATCCATACAATGCTATGATAAATATGTATAAATTAATGAGTCTGTGTATTTGTTTGTGAGTAATGTTTGTATTAAAATTTTGTAAGATAACACTATCAAAATAAGTTTAAAAAATTAAAATAATTTTAAGAAAATATGATATTTATGAAAATAAAAGCTGTAAGAGTGAAATATTTTATTAACTATACCATTTAAAAAAAAAATATTTTGATAAACAAAGATATTAATCTGTAGTGTGAATGGTTAAATAATATAGGAACAAGTTAAATGTTTTAAAGTTAGAAATGTTTAATCTTAAATATAATATTTTGTTAAAGCATTATAATAATGATAAAAGTTTTTAAGTAAAAATAGGAGCTAAAAATATATTAATAATGGGCTCTAAAAATATTAAATTATGGCCAATTTTAAAAGGGAAAAAATACTCTTCTTTTATAACCAATATTCCTCTTTCCATACCAAAAAAATGAATAAATTAAAGTAAGGATTTATTTTTATTCTGCACTGTATTTTTATGATATTATTTATATTTTCTTATATTAAAATATTTTGTACATTGTACTTGTGGTAATTGTATATTATAATTATATCTAAGGCTGAATTGATTTCTGAGAATAGAAATAGGCTTCAGATTTCAGATCCTTCAATTTTCTTTAAAGAAATAAGCATTGATTAGAAAGCACTGAGTTTTTTCTTACTGGTTAATTAGCGACGTAATCCTATAACATTTTTAATAATTATTTTAGCAGATTGATTTTATCTTAACCTCATTATTAATATGATTTTATAGTATTTACTTTAATAAATAATTTAATTATTCTCTCATTTATTATTTTCTGTACTTTTTTTAGCTTGATAATTTTTATGAAATAATTAAAGGAAATGATCATTCCTTATAATGAATCATTACTTCTTCACATGTTGATAACATGACAAAACTTTTAAAAATTTCTTTAAGAATCCACCTATCCTAAAAATGAAAAGGGAAAATATTGTTCATACCAAGTTTTATGAGCATATTTAGACACATTTAAAGTTATCAATAGAGCTTTCAGAAGACATTAAGTTAAAACCTACAAATTACAATAATATTTACCTATAAAAAATTAGATAACCATTAATTGGATTCTGAACCATCCATATTTTAGTTTATATAAAATTGTGCTTTAAGAAAGATATTTACTTCCATACACAACATTTTATTTACAGAATCATATAAGATACCCTCTATAAGTAAGTTGGGAATACTACTTAGAAGTTAGAGCAATCCTCTTTGAAGCTAGCCAGCCCTTCTCTTACCCAGGCTTATCCATTCACTTTTTTACCTTTTTATATTTTGGGATATAAAATTAAATGCCTTACATGGGGGCAATTCAAGGGGCTAAACAGAAATGACCCTCAAGAATTGGGAACATAATGAAGATGAATTCGTGAAGAAATCAGGCATGGGCCCAATGTAAAAACTTATTAAATTAAAACTCATGCTGATGATAGCACTCGAAAATGCCAGCCAGTATAAGAAAAATGCACATTTTGAAAGAAAATAGTGGTTTTTTTTTTTTTTTTAAGATTTTGATGAACAAAATGTCATCAATAATATATTATTTCTAAACATATTAATTTAAGATTGGCAAGAATCAAAACTATTGGCCTCAGTATCAATAATTTGAGAAAGAATGCAATGTAAATATATAATCAATTTTCTGTTACTTGTGCAATGGTAGCCTTCATAGAAAATTGTGATGATTATAAATCATAATTGAAAAAATTTCAATAACAATGAACCTTGGAATTTGAAAATAATCATATTGATAAATTATGACATAATATGTTAGCAACTCTTTATCTTTCATTAGCACTTAACAACTCTTACTGATAAGTAACTTCATGATTCATCCAAAGCAAATTTGTATAATAATTTCGAGGAAAATCTTCTTTTTTGTGTGTGTGCATAGAAAAGGACTTTGAAATGTCCTTCACAAGTGCTCAATCCACCTTTGTCACAATTTTAAAGGTCATTGCAAATACTGTAAATAAAAATTTATTAGAGAAGAATTACCTCTATGACTGTGTTGGGCGAGCAGCAAACCATTGACTACCACCTCCACACTCCTTAAGAAACTATGCTAATGTCTTCTGACAACAAAAGCCTGTTTTCTCTTAAAGTAAACAAACCTTTACCAACCTACCTTGACTAGTATATTCAACATACATAACTGCTAGGGCATTAAAGAAAAAGAGAAAAATAATTAGGCAATGAACTGTCATTCTTTGCATTTTGCAAAATAATTGATCCATCAATAGGGAAAGTTAGCATCTATGGGGAATAATAAACAATAATTTTTTCAGCATTGAATATAATTCAATAGTAGGAGCTGCACTGTATTAAAACAGAATAAATAAACATTTATATGAAAATAGTTTTTCATAAATTGCAGACTCAAATCTTTGCACAATTTTCTTTATTTTTTTCTAATAGCTTACATACATTTATCAATGGTAATGGTCTTTACCCATTTCTTTTATTATTAAGATATCTAGTTTTATTGTTACTGAAATAGTTTATGAACATTTATGTTGGTTAATCTTGACACATGTGGAATATATTATATCCTTTTATTTTGTTTTTGTTCTTGGCAGCATTATAATTTTATATCGGAAACATGATGATTATTAATCACCACTTTCACGCATCGCTAGAATTTTAATATTAATTAGTAATTAAATATTTTCCACATAAAGTTGTTTGTGTCTATATATATNTACTTTTGTTTTGGTAGACAGTCTAATTTCAACTTCATCCTTGGAGGGATTCGTTTTTAAATTAAGGGATTACAACGTCAAATTAGAGTTTAAAATTTTAAAACTCTCATAAAACGGTTGCATATATTGACCTCTGGATTTTCATATTAACAAAAGGATTTAAATTTATATTTATTGCACTCACAGTTTTGCTTTATCTAAATCATTTGTACTTCAAATTAATGATTTTCAAATTTATATAGTTTCAATGATGTTCAGCCTTCTTTAACCTTACGTTAAACAATGTTTCCGAAAAACACACACTTAAAAACATCATTAAATATCTAAGAAATAAAACCATTGTGGATATTTTTTTTTTTTTTTTTTAAGAAAATTAAATTAAAGATGCTGCATAAAATATTGTCAAATTTTGTGAAAAATTACCTAAATTTAAGCTAGTTGTGCTAGAATTCATAATAAATCATTACTTGAACAGTTCGTAGTAATAATACTATTTAATGTACAAATTAATTAAAAATACTTGTAAATAATATTTACATATATATAGAACTATCTTACACTAAATTAATATTTACTCCCTTGATTAATTTAAATATTGACTAGAGGATAACCTGAATTATAAGGAATTCTGTAATGAATTATTGATTATAATTATAATATTTGGATATACAAATTGCAGATGGTGCAATCAAAATTATTATGAGAATTTAAATTCATAAGGAAATATCTAGTGCTCAGATAATGTAAAATTTAGTGTTTTGGATAAAAGGCTCTGGTGAATAAAAGCGTTGTAAATATCTTTAATGACAAATTTGTGGATATTATGATTTTTATGATAAACCTAATAGACCTTTTGTTTTTTACTGATGGGAGAATTTAACTTCAGTAGATTAGCAGCAAAGTTTTGATTTATTACTCTCTTTATATGTTTAAGGTTTTCATCTCTCTGTTTTTTATATATTTAATGAACCTTTTCCTGTCAAAAATTTATTAATCTAAATATTATTATAATCGCTATAGATATAATTATTGTTTTGATGATATTTTATAGAAAGAAGACAGACTCCTTTATATGGACAGACGTTCATTGCACATGCCCATTATTATTCATGTCTTTATTGTTATGTATTTTGTTCTATTTTTTCTATTTCTTATAATAACATATATTTTTTCTTTCAATTAATCAATATCATATTTTTTCTTTTCCTTAAATTCCATATTTATATCAATCAATAAATAAATAAGTTAAATTTTTCAAATTAATTAATACTTTTCATATTGAAAGAATTAAATTTATTTATTCATATAATTTTTCAGGAGCAGAATGAGCTAAAAAAAAAAAAATTCCTATAATTGGGATTAGAAATATTTTCATTTAAAATCTTAATTTCAGGTAAGGTCGTCTCCTAATGTTTGGAGTTTTCTTAATAATATCATTAATAATTACTTTAATGATATTTAACAATTAACATTGATTCACAACTTATAAAACAGTAATACGATTCTATTCAGTATTTTGGTTTTTCTAATTAATAGAAGATATCTGTGCTAAGATGGCACTTTTAGACAAGTTTTAAAAATTGAAAAACCATAGGTTTTTAGATGTATTTTATAGGTGAATACATTACACCCTACATTTTAAAAAGAACAGTTATTATTATTTTTAAAAATAGACGATCATCTAATTTTGGAAAGATTAAACAAATTAAAAAATAAATTTACTGCTGTATAAAATTATTATTTATTTATTAGAAAAAATTCCATTATTATAGTAATATTCTAATGATTGATCATCCAATGAAGTGATGTTTAACGGTCATCAAGTTTTCAATGTAAAATTATAACGCTAACAGGAACAAATGCAGAATAAAAGGATAAATGATATTCCACATAGGTCCAGTTCCATAAAAATAATACTGTATATCCTAATAAAAGAACTAGGTGAACATCATTATTATTAATAAAAATATAAAAGCTGTTGGCTGGTCGAAACATTGAATTGCATTTATTTACAAATACTTTAATATGTTCAATTAAATAAATTCATTTTGTTTTTGAAATCTGAAAACTACAGGACGAAAGGGTTGGAGTCTTGCCCTGGACAATCTTTTATCGAGAAATATGAGCTTCCCTAGAGCAATGGGTGTTCAGAATAAGGAAGCAGCTGAAGAAGGTGGCAGCGAAGGTGGAGGAAACCGCGATGTTATGGGGACTGAGGAGTCAGTATTCTCATATTAATGTAAATTTGGCACAATGTAAAAGCCGGCAAATAAATCAAGGCAAGCGGGAAGTGATAAGGTAAGCCGGCTCTCTAATGAAAAAAGAAAAGAAGTCCATCAAGCAGGACCGGGTTTTCCAATTACTCAGAGTATAAATATGAGTAGAAGGCGAGTAGAGTAGATTAGCATTAAGACTAGTAGAAGGCAAGTAGAGTAGACAAGCACAAAGATGATTAGACTAGTACAAGGCGAATAGAGTAGACTAGCATAAGTACGAGTAGAAGGGCAAGTAGATGAGAAAGGCTAGAAGGCGAGTAGACAAGTAGAGAAGAAGGTTGTCTTTTTGAACTGGCTCTTTTCTTTGGCTGGGATTTTCTTTGGGGGACGAGAAAACATCCTGCGGCTTTAAAGGGACATTAACATATATGTTTGTGAGGATGCGTAGGGTTTTTCTTCAGATACCCAATAGGCAGTCCAGCATGGCCAAATGATCTAAATATGATATAAATGGGTTATCCCTTCAGACCTTGAGTTTCCTAAGGATATCAGGTATAACATTGTTTTAATTAGCTCAGTTTTAAACTCTCTAACGGCTTATACTTGGAAACATTTTGAGAATACTATTTACATAGAAAAGCCCTTGTAGTTTGACGTGTTATACTTTGGCCCATACAGTTATGTAGCATCCTTCTTCTTGCTCCTTGTCCGCTATTATTTAAATAATGAAACCGAATACAGTATGTAAGCCAATCGATGGATAAGGGTGCCAATGGTTGAAATCGGTTAAGGAGTAGGAGAGGGGTTTAGAAAATGACTAAATTGAATAATCCTCAAATACTTTTTTTTTTTAACTTTTATTTATTTATTACATTCTGTTAAATTAAAACATTTTGT
The DNA here is from genome assembly GCA_000696205.2 of Oncopeltus fasciatus. Lineage (NCBI taxonomy): Eukaryota > Metazoa > Arthropoda > Insecta > Hemiptera > Lygaeidae > Oncopeltus > Oncopeltus fasciatus. The sequence goes on along the minus strand of KZ806913.1, from coordinate 212,933 downwards.
AATTTGATCACCACAATGAATTAGAGAAAAAAAATGACATACAATATCAATCACATGAGGAGAGAAGGTGACCAATGACACCACTCTCAATTTATTTACAGATTATGTCCCCAGGAGGTCACGGGGCCATCTTCGGGGGTGGATCATAGGGGTTGGAGTCCGATGACAGGGACAGGGCATATGGATTAGGGTGAAATTGGAGTTTACAGTGGAGGAGCGTGAAGCGAGTGGAGATGAAGTCTTGGACGAATGGGATATTATAATCTTGATGTAGGGTAGAGTTCGAGACGTAGTATGGAGCATTTGCAATAACTCTTAGGATTTCGGATTAGAAGGATTGAATACGTTGGATGTTGGAAGGCTTAGCGGCACCCCAGAGTTCTACACCGTATGTCCAGATCGGCCGTATTAGTGTTTTATATAGAGTCAGTTTATTCTCTGTTGTGAGCTGTGAACGCCTGTCTATTAGTCTGCATAAGAGTCCGTAGCGCCTGTTGAGTTCTTGTCGTTTGATTTTTATATGTTGGCTCCAATTAAGTCGTGCCTCAAATACTAAATGCGAAAATCGCCCATTGAAGATGATTGTTTCGGATAAATCCATAAAGGGTCCTACTTTTTATTTTTATGGCCCACTTCGGATTTCAAGATTAAATTCGCAATTTAATAATTCTCTAATGAATCATGGACTTACTTGACAATTTTTTTCATTCAATAGTTTTTTCGCGAGATATATCCATTCAATTTAAGATTTATACATCGATGTACTTTAAATTTAATATTTATTTAGGAAAATATTAAAATGTGTGTAAATCATATTTTTATCGTACAGAGCATTAAAAAACAAAAATACATGCGAGCAATGCAATAGTGAGATTAGTTAAGCAATAAGGTTGTGGTAGGGGATTGAATAGATAACAGTAATCAGAATTACAAACAATGATTAACAGTATAGAAGAGGCAATCAATGACTTTATCAGTAGTAGTTCAAGGCAAGTGAAGGAAAGCAAGTTGAAAAAGCTTTACGTTGGGATCGGGTATCGAATCTTCGCGACTTCAGGATTGGACTTCGCTTTGTTCGCTGGGAAAACTATGTGAGTAAACATGAATATTTACCTTAAAAATGTATAAAAAAATTTTTATTCAAAAATTACAGTTTTTAAGCATAAATAAATCGAAAAAATTAGAGTTTTTAACAAAAAAAATTCGCTATGTCACTGAACCCATTCTTGCTATTTTCGCCACAATATCAGTGGTTGGTTGAATACCACCTTTAGCAAATCTCCTACAAGGAGAGCTAGCTATTCATGTGACAATTTTTTACATGTGTTCATTGATTCTATTTAATATCAGCTGAAACTACTCTTCTTTGAACACATACACACATATACGTGCGCATTCACAAATATATAT
>KZ806913.1:170271-210983 GCA_000696205.2 Oncopeltus fasciatus | reverse complement strand
TATATATTAAATATAAATTAATATATACTGCTAATTCTTACACAGTTTATTAGTTTATTTTAGTGTTCTATTTATATCCGTCTTTGTTTTAATCCGGTGAGGGTGAGTGAGGCATAAAAAAATATAATGATTTATAAAAGTAATATTTTCCTTATAATTGTTCTTAGAAAAAAAATTAAATGCACATGATAGATGTAACTAATGTTCTATGATGTTTGTAAAAGTGTTTAGCACGCCCCTCTTTCCCCAACATACATAGCCTTCTAAAAGGTTATTTCCACCACCAATGAATATAGAACTGTCATACCTTCCATTGTCCGTCTTCATTGGTTTCAGGATGGTTTGCAGAAACCAATGAAGACGGACAATGGAAGGTATGACAGTTATACATATCCTTCCTTGGAAAGTACCATTTTTTTCTTCAAACAATAATCGTATATTACATTAAGCATTACAAAATTATATAGCTAAAGTTTTATTATAAATTAATTCACGCTTAAAATTTTCCAAAGAAAAAAAGTTTATGTATGACTTAAAATTATGCAATAACTGAACAAGTACAACTTTTCTAAAATAATTTTATATGGAAAAATAATTCAAATTCATTAATGAACTATTATAATCGATCTTAGTATTCAGTGTTAATATTAAATTATTATTTTTAAAAATAGACGATCATCTAATTTTNTATATTATTAACACTTTGCTTTCAATAAAGGTTTTCTTAAGATTTAAAAGAGCAGAGGAGTTCACTTTTTAAATTTTGTAAAATATAAACTTATACGCAGGAAACGCAACAAAATGGAAGAATGGCTCCTACAATTTTAAAGCCAGAGAAATATAGAAAAAACCCGTCAACCAGATGGCTTTCTGTTTCTGAACAGAACAGTGCAACCGGAAAATAAATCTCAATGTTCGGTGGTTAGAATAGGAAGTTTATTGTTTATTGGAGGATTTACGGCGCTCAACTGCAGAGGTTATCAGCGCCCTGGAGTAGGAAGTAGTTCAATTGAGTCACAGCAGGCTGACGCACGATTACCTTCTGAATAAAAATCAACCCCCTCAATATTGCACACCCCAAACAATTTTCCATATCTGTAAAAAAAAATACGCCCTCTGCCTTAAAAAAATTCAAAATACCTTATTGTCGTATTGCACATTTTATTGATTACCTATTATATTTATTTTATAAGATTTTAATACATCCGATGTATTTCTTTTCTAGCGGAATTCCTCCCCCCCTAGCCCCCTAATTCTACCAGATATGTTTTCGGGTATACTCCAAGGTGCCTTCCCTTGTGTTTTCCTTCATTTGGGCAATGATAACCGGAACAGTTTATTCCCCATAAAAAGTAGGGACCACACCGAAATAAACAGTGCAATAGGAAGTATAGGAGGCCGGTCAAACGGGAATGTAAAGTGCAACTGTTAAGATCGCGTAGGGGCGATAATAACTCGATCACTATGTATGAGGGTGCAGAGAGATAAACCGCATGTCCGAGTTGACAAGGCCGTGTATGCGTTGACTCCCGCGGCTCAGTGCTGGTCGGGCTTCGGGGATGGCCGTTCCTCCCGGGCACAATCCACTGAACTCTTTGGACAGGTATGCAGGATCGTGAACAAACCTCTCCTACTTTTCTTTTACTTACGTTATTTAAAATTTTTTTTTTTTTGCAATAGGTATATAATAACCTCATACCTCACTGCTTAACTCGTTCAGAATATATATATATATATATCAATAAGGTTGTGGTCGGGGATTGAATAGATAACAGTAATCAGAATTACAAACAATGATTAACAGTATAGAAGAGGCAATCAATGACTTTATCAGTAGTAGTTCAAGGCAAGTGAAGGAAAGCAAGTTGAAAAAGCTTTACGTTGGGATCGGGTATCGAATCTTCGCGACTTCAGGATTGGACTTCGCTTTGTTCGCTGGGAAAACTATGTGAGTAAACATGAATATTTACCTTAAAAATGTATAAAAAAATTTTTATTCAAAAATTACAGTTTTTAAGCATAAATAAATCGAAAAAATTAGAGTTTTTAACAAAAAAAATTCGCTATGTCACTGAACCCATTCTTGCTATTTTCGCCACAATATCAGTGGTTGGTTGAATACCACCTTTAGCAAATCTCCTACAAGGAGAGCTAGCTATTCATGTGACAATTTTTTACATGTGTTCATTGATTCTATTTAATATCAGCTGAAACTACTCTTCTTTGAACACATACACACATATACGTGCGCATTCACAAATATATATNTATTTAATTGCCATATATATATATATATATATAATTTTTTTTTTAATGGGCACATCAATGTATAAATATATAATTTGAGAAGAACTCATTTATTTACTCGTCTGTTATAAATAAAATTTCGTCCAATACCAGAATAAAAAGTTGTAGGTCAATTTCTTTGACGTGTCAAAAGTTATTCATACAATTACCAATTCAAAAGTTGAGGTGTACAAAAGATATCCTTTTTTTCTTTTACTCTTTTACAAAGTCCTTATAAAGTTATTAAAGAACCTGTAAGCGAAATTTCGATATATTTAAATTTAAAGATGGTGACGTATGCATTGGAATTTTTTAACTCTAATGCCTCATTTTTATTTAATATTTTCTGCTCTTTTATCGGACATTATTTTTTGAATAAGTAAGTGCTATGTGAAAGAGATAAGTTTTAAAAAGTAAGATTTTTTATATGTTTTTTAAATGAAAAAGGAATTTTACAATAGGAGGCCAAGGAGTCGGATCTCCTTATCCTATTCATCTTCCTATCCAGGTTCTCCTGCGACAACTCTTCTAGCTGCCTATGAGAAATATGCTGGCAGCCATTTTGTTGTAGCCATATGGTTATTTCAAGTTGAAATCCAATATGGCTGGTAAATCCTCCCATAGAAATGTTTTACTTACTTATGGGACCTTATAAAATTTTAGACTGAGTTGCCTCAAATGCCATCTACAAATCAACTGACTAACGATTTTGACCAGTTGTAGACAAGTGTCAATCCATATATCTATCTGGCTGGACTAATAATTTAAATTATACATTCTCTACGTTCCATCATTGAATAATGTTTATACATCATTAAAAATAACACTATAAGTCTGAATTATGTATCTCGAAGGGCCTCACGTAAAAAGGGTAGATATTCTGAATTGCTTTTCTTCCTCGGAAAGCACCCGATGGAGTGAGACATGAACTTTATTGTCGCCATGCTTTTAAGGGTAAAGTGGACTACTTCAACTTCAATTATTTGTCTCTTGCACTCCAAGTGCACCACAAATGCCTGCCCTGAAATTCCTAGCAAATCTCTTGTAAGATGGCATAATCCTATGCTATGTTACTCTCCTGAAACACCATAATCACATCAACTATTTCAGAAAGTTAATTGTGTTTTTAAATGGCGACAGACCCTGAAAGACATTTGCTAAAACGATTTAGAAACTCTTTTTAACAAATTATAGTCCTTTTCTTGTAATTTTTAAAGTTTTAGCAAATTATATTCAAATTTAGTAGGGAAATTAAAGTAAAGAGGTCCGGAAAGACTTTTTAAACATATCTGGATAATATTTAATAGTTTTATCAAACGTTCACCTTTTGTGATTGTCACATACTTCCATTCGTATATAATAAGCACATGGAAGTATAATGAATACAAATGAGACACAAATAAGTTAAATTTTAGTAACAAATTGCTTTCTGAAGAAGAAATATTTACTTTATATATCACATATGTCCTCAGGATTGCATCAAAAGCCTTGTCATCTAAAGTCTTGGCATATTATGGATTCGTTTAAATATAACAGTCTCCCTAAGGACTTTATGAGGATGCTTGTGAATGTTTCGAAAATAAATAAATTTTAGAAACGGAAGTGGATCTTATTGTTGTTACCCATTATACAATACTTGTTTCCCAACAAGAACAGTTTATGCTTTTCTGTTTTAAGAAAAATAATACTTTTTTCGGCCTCCAACTTTTTATGATAACTTTACCTCATCTATGGTACTCATGATGTTATTAAATATAATTAAATATTAATAATAAGTTATATATAGTCACTACTCAAACGTTCTACTTTAATACTAAAGACTACAGGGTTATATATTATATAGGTAGAAAAAAAAAATACTTCTGAAAGTCTTTTTACTATTTCGAACTGCCTTAGCAAAACTTATAGCAATTGCGTGCTTTATCTTCAAGGTCAAATGAACAATAGAGATTAGTGATTTTACTAAGACATAAAACAATCCTATGTTTCTTATAGAAGAAAGTATATATTTAAATAATTAAATAATATACAAATAGGGAAGGAAATTAAATTTCTTCAAATATTTGGGAGTAATATGCAAAATGAAAACTTAACATGGACTGTTCGGGTATCGAGAGTCGAGGGTATTTGTAGGAACTCTGAGGCAAGTTGATAGTTGACTTGTCATCTGATCTGAAATGTTAATAAAATCATTAAGAACAATTTAAAAATTATTCATTTTATCAGCAAAGTAAGTGATTTGTTCTAGTCATCTTATTTTAGTTATAAGCTTATTTTAATATCAAAAGGTTTTGTTTAGAGATACTTAATATAATCAGTAAGACTGCTATAACAAGACTAAGTATTTGATTGGTCAAATTTCTTACCAGTGGTTTGTGCCAATCATCTCCTACTGAATCTCAATTGCTTGACAGTTTGTTCTGCCCAGAAAGATAAGAGCTTATTTTATTTAAGGATGTGCTACGTGTATCACCAATTGCCCCAACAAAAAGTTTTTGTCAGGATCTTTAGTGAGATAAGACAGTACATCCTGGTTGCTTTTGAAAAAAGAAATAAGAGTACTCTTATCCCTATTAATTATGATAAAATCATTCCAGGAACCACTATCATGTCTAATGAATAGAGCACCTGTAAAGAAATATCTGGTGGGTATAAACGCAAAAATGTAAATCACACTTTCTTAAAGTTTATCCTCAGGGGCATATCTCAGAGTATTTAATAGTATACTTTATTTCAAAGATGAGAAATGGTTAAGTAGGTTACACATAGAGATCTCTTTGATTCCTGACTTAGTAAATTTATATGGAGAATGAAATTTCATGGAAATAATCTTTTCAAACACACTTTAGTAGGAACTTTTTCATTCAATTTTTCATTTACACAAAACTAAGTACGGGACTAATCGGTAATACTTATAACAGGGCTATAGAGATTTTGCACCAGAGAATAAAAAAATATGAGCAATCTTAAGAAAATTTTCAAACATTTGAATTCAGTCATGAATATGGGATCTTAGTGACACTACGTCCCCTCTCGCATTCATGATAACCCTTAAAATGTAAGCCGTAATGTTGGACGATAATTTAAAAAATACACATTATATTATATATTTTTTTTGTATCTACCATTACTGAACCCCAACAAAAAACATCTACTGATAATCTCTACGGTAAAAAAAAAACTCTCCATATATTCTTATTGAAAATTTCTAATTTGCAACTGAATTATGAAGTATTATCTGTTAAAGAAAAATAAAACGGTGGTATATATATTTTATCCTTAGGCACAGTTTGGGTGGCTCCTGGTCTGCATAAGACGGCAATGGAACATAATATATGTGTGTGTGTGTGTGTGTGTGTGTGTGTGTGTGTGTGTGTGTGTGTGTGTGTGTGTGTGTGTGTGTGTGTGTGTGTGTGTGTGTGTGTGTGTGTGTGTGTGTGTGTGTGTGTGTGTGTGTGTGTGTGTGTGTGTGTGTGTGTGTGTGTGTGTGTGTGTGTGTGTGTGTGTGTGTGTGTGTGTGTGTGTGTGTGTGTGTGTGTGTGTGTGTGTGTGTGTGTGTGTGTGTGTGTGTGTGTGTGTGTGTGTGTGTGTGTGTGTGTGTGTGTGTGTGTGTGTGTGTGTGTGTGTGTGTGTGTGTGTGTGTGTGTGTGTGTGTGTGTGTGTGTGTGTGTGTGTGTGTGTGTGTGTGTGTGTGTGTGTGTGTGTGTGTGTGTGTGTGTGTGTGNTATATATAAAGAATATGTATATATATTTATGGAAAAATATTTAGTTGATAGCCTCATTTATTTTTTATTTTATCTAAAACACACTCTTACTTTAGATAAAGAATAAAAAAAATGGACATGTTCAATTTACCTGGACTCAGGGAGATAAATAAGAAAACCTCATTCTAGGAAAACTATTCGAATTAGAGGAATTCATGTTTCAGTCAACCATATACATTTGTTGTTTAATGTATGTCATAAACTAGCTAAAGAATTTCCTTCTAAGACATATACATTGTCTAACAGACTTTTAAGCGAATGAATCTTTTAACCTTTGTACAGTAGTACAGTTTTTTTTTTTTTTAAATACTTCTCCAATTATATAGCAGAAGAGAAAAATAAATAGTCGTCGGTTTGATCGTCTTCCACACAAGAGAAAGAGTTTTTGTTTATTCTTCTGTACATATGTTTAGATAATCTTTAGCCCCCATGTTATACATGATTTTTTTAAGATTCGTTTTGTTGTTGGGTATTTAAGAGCCTCAGGGACTTGATAAAAGTGAACAAATAACTTAAGGATTCGCTGGGTAAGACCTTAAGACCAAAGGTAGCATGGTATAGCTTAAGAGAGATTTCTTATCTTAATTTACCGCCTGAGCGTTCATTATATTTTGAATAATTCTTTCAGCAAGTTATTTTCAGAGAAATATTTTTTTAACAATCCTTTAGGGGAGTTACTATACATTGATTTATTTTGGCATTGGTTATAAAAACAGACACACACATATGCACGCCCACCATTGTTTTTCTTCTTATTATTTATAATATTTAAAGTGGTATTAAAAAAGTCTTGCGCGAAAGAGCAGCGAAAACTAGGCAAATTTTATAAATTTCATTAAAGATGGATATAATCATTTTGCCCATGTAATTGAAAGTAAAAATAATAAATTATCAAATTTTTGTTCTTTTTAAACTAGAGTAGAAATATGAAAATAGACAAAATTGGAAAAAAATAATGCATTATTCGTCTCTAAATTTTTTTTTTTTTTACTTAATCGGTCTTGTAAGACAAAGAGAGGAATAAGGGTAAAAGACGAATAAGTTGTCATTAAGACTGGCTCTGCAATGTTCAGGAGTGAAGAATGGAGAAAGTGTTAAACTTTCGTAATTACGTTGTTAAATTTTTACGATAATAAATATTTATTTTAAAAATATTCTAGAACATATCTCAATAAATTTATCCGTAATACCAACTTTGTGGAATATATTTTTATATTAATTTATAAATTTTGGTCTAAAAAACCTATGACCAATAAACCCTGTCGTCCTTACCTACTACTGTAAAGAGTTATTCAAAAATTTAAAATATAAAACTCAAACACCTCATTTGGTTTCTATATTCTAATAATTGGGCGCACCAAACCTCAAATTTACACTCTTAGCATTTTTAAAAATATTTTCAAGAATATAATTTTGAAAAAAACATATAGGATCTCAAACTTTTTCATAAGCGTCATGGAATTAAGGTCGCTAACGTCAAAGAAAAAGAAAAAAAATGCTTGATATCTCCTTACAAGATAAAACTTATAAGAGATTTAAAATATAATTTTCATACATCTACAAAGAATATTCTTATTAGCGGGATCTTAGTTGCACCCGTCTGATTATTTTCAACCAACCTAGAGATATAACTTTGTGAACTTATATTTTTTTATTTTTAATACTTTCAGATCGTAAGATCAAAACATTCATATAATCTAATCTTATCAATATTTTAGGAGTACAACATGCATGGAAAATTGGTGTAGTTCATTCAGCTACTGCATAACCGGTAACTTTAATGAAATGGTAGTCTTGAGTTTCTTTCCCTTTCATAAGTATAGTTTACCAATGTGAATGCACCTGATGAGGTGTCAATTAGGTCACGAAAAAGACTAGACAGAATAATAATAAAAAAATGTTTAAAATATTCAGAGGCGATGATGCATTTTTTTTTTTTTTTTTTTTCATTTTTGTCTATTTTCATATTTCTACTCTGGTTTAAAAAGAGCAAAAATTTTAAAATGTATTCTTTTTTTCTCTCAATTACACGGGTAAAACGAATACTTCCTAGTACAAAGAATTTTCAAAAGAAATATCAATAATTTATAGAAAGTGAAATATATAGTATTTTATTATATAAACGAACCATAATCGGGGCACCAGGGCAGCTCAGGGGATCCGTTCGGGTCTTACAATCGTAGGGCTGCTGGTTCAAATCCCGCCATGAGCAAGCTTTTATCGATAAATAAAACTTTTCCTGTGCCATGGATGTTTTGAATGGACTGGTAACTCGCAGATAGCCCCTTTTCCATAACCCTGAGTCGTTTAAAGGGAAGCTAATAAGTATTTAAAAAACATAATTAATTAAGTAACAACTCAATGCAATATATATATATATNATATATATATATATATATATATATATATATATATATATATATATATGTATGTATGTATATGAAGAGAAGGAAATTATTTAAATATGTATTTATGCAGTCATCTAAATGAAAAGTCCGTTAGGCAGCTTCTTCGTAAGCTAAGTAGATTTCCCTTGTTAATTAAAGTTGAAAATAAATGAGAAAATTACTTATAAGATCTTAGACCACATTTTAAAAGATAGATAACTAATGCCACTGATTTTAAAATATTCTGGGATGAAAGGTGGGGGAATCATAGAAGCTTCATAGTTACATCTGAATCTCTTCTATAACGAGCGTTTTCATTTTCATTGACATTGAACATAAATGTCAGAAAATTCAATTTGACACTAAATCATTATCAGACTACCAAGACTAATCAAATTCTTCTTCTCACTCATTATACAGAAGATATTAAGATTATGATGTTCGAAATTTCTCCATATTTTGAACCAATTACTTTGAATACTTTGGAAACAATTGGTTGATCGCCAAACATTAAGTCGAGGAATTGCTGGGGGATTCAGTCTTGGAATTTGAAGAATTTAAAACTAATTAGTAAAACAAAAATCTTTTTATTGTTGCCAACGTTTCTGTCTAATTTCAGCCCTTCTTCAGGACAATGTAGGTTATTGAGGGGGAGAGTTTCCTGCTCTGGGATAACTAATTCAAGACTTCTTAGATGGAATATATTTTTCTTAAATATAATAATAATAATCGTGTTGATATTGGTCCCCCCTCTAACCCCCTCCCACCACTCCTATTTCGGCCATTGACGAATTCCTCCAACGGTTGATCAGACTAGAATGCACATGAATTACACCCACACATATGTGTAATTTTGAACGTACCGTTTCTTTAGCTTTTAAAAGGGGTTGAGAAAATCAGCATTCGCAACATATTGCCAACGCCGACAGCTAGAATACCTATCAGAAACTATATACAAGAGAACCAGATAAAATCATCAATAATGCCCATGAAAAGAGAGGATGATCTACACAATGCAGGGGCTGATAAAGATAAATCAATCGGCTTACGAAAACAAATCGTCACAAACAGGAGAGTATTTATACACGTTTGTTTATTTTTAGAAGGCAGTGTGACACTATCTATATCCTAATCTATAGATAAGACAGAGAGAAAGATACTTCTAGTCTTGCGGTGGACAGCAGGCTTTCAGTGAAGAAGGTATGCGAGTCATTTCTTTTTTAGATAGAGCAAATCCTATTTCCTTCGGTATTAGCAGATTTCCCGACAAGAAATCAAGCTATTACCGACAGTACATGACTTTTAAAAAAAACTCCTACAGATCATTGCATTGCCTTTCCTCCATAGTAGAAGCTAAAAAAAAAAAATAAGTTCCCATTTTTTTTTTTAAAGTAATATTTTTTTTTCTTCAGCTAGCCGTTAGATGAGTGCACTATGATTCGAATAGGCCAAGGTTGAGGGGGAATTAGGAGTTTTATCTGATTCTAAAACTCATTATATATTCATCTCAGGGAAGGTTTATGAAAAATTTTTCAAAACATTTTAGATATTCATTTTTTTTAAATTTATAACATTGAGGTTATTTATAATAATAGTTTATAATTATTATTGTAAATATAAAATTGTATGGGACTCGAACCCTCGTTCATACTAAAAACACATATTAAGAAATAAATTTAGTATTTTATTACGAATATATTCTTCTAGCTGTTAAATGAGGGGGGGGGGGGCGTACTACCGTGCGCGTTAAACTACTAATTTTATTTATTTTATAGACTTCAATATTGTTTTATTAAATTTAGTTTATCGATACTAATTATAATCCCAAACATTGGATTGTGTAAAGGAACTACACATATAGTTGAGCCTCTTGACACAATTCCATATCTGAAATTGATGAATAAGGGAAAGGAGAGGAGTTTATTAGTTGTTACAAAAATGAATAGTTCAAAAATATGTGTAAATGTAATTTTTGAATATTTACATTCAACAACATTTTATAAAAAGAAAAATATGTTAAAGAAGATATGTTAGAATGGAGCTAGAGAAGTTCAGACAGAAAATTTTATTTTATTCTCATTGTTTTTTCCTGATAATAAAAACAAATTAGTTGAAATGAAGTGTTTTTGACCGTAGATATTATTATTAGATTTTTTTTTAATAGGCAGATAATTTAAAAATTACACATTTTTTTAAATTTGTATTTTTATGGATCTACTTTGACCAAACCCCAACAAAAAAAAACATTTAATAAAAACAAATTAGTTATTTGATCTTTAAAAATGCCAATGTTATTAAATAATCTTGGGAAATGAGCTAAATTAGACTAATTCCCATGATAAAGAAATTTTATTATCTAGAATCATGATTTGGAGAATTCAGAAAACCCTTCAGTGGGAATCACCACACAGATGAAAATGTAAGCTTTCACTCATTATCATGATCATTTTCAGTTGACAAAACGCATGGTCGATATTAGATTTCCTGTAAGTCAGAAAACAACAGCAGAGGTTGGGGCTAAGGACTAGTGATAGAATATCACCGGGACTGAATGTGACTGTGACAACTGCAGTTATAACCACAGTTTCTGCATATGCTAAACTACAATGGTGAAACATATGATACGGAAATGATTATTCTCGAACCACGACGAACTAAGAAAGGTGCCTCAATTTTCGTTTAGAGAAACAGATAAATGTGGATTGTAGAGTTTTGACAGACACACACATGTAACATATATGCACAAGAAAAAACCTGTTAGTTTTTTTAGACTTAGCAGATGGGATAGGAGAAAATATAAAAAATATTATAATAAAATTTATCTTGGGAACAACATGAATCTGCATTCCTTTGAAAAATAGACATTTTCAAAGGTTTTTTTTTTTTTTTACTTGAANTTTTTTTTTTTTTTTTTTTTTTTTTTTTTTTTTTTTTTTTTTTTTTTTTTTTTTTTTTTTTTTACTAGTAGAAAGAAAGTTTTTTTTAATTATTGTGAGCTGTAAACGGCTATTTGTAAGTCTGTACTATAAATTTTATAATAATCTCCTGTTCAGTTCATGTCTTTAGTAAGTGATAAATTAATGTGGAGCAATGTAACGGACGGAATCCAGATGGAAATGCTAGTAAACGTTCAATTTCCGACTCTTTCTGGAGTAGGAAATTAACTTGGGCGTTTATTTTGATTCTCCATTTGCTGGTCTACTGCTGAATTATGTCAAGATAGTTTTTTGAAGTAAAAGAAACAGTTTTAAGATCAGGATGGGGAAGAGAATGGCTTTTTCATCGGTTTAGAAGATGGATGGGGATATCTTCAGAGTAAATGATTAAAATAACAGGTCCGAAAGCATGCCGCCCTGTGGAACTCCCATTTTTATAAAGTAGTAATCGGAGTAATCTGCTTGCGGTCCCTAAAGAACATTAGAGGACATTTAAGGAATTTATGACAGACATCATTCGTTTTAAAAGAACTTACTCGAAGACCTTGGACTTGGTAGTAAAGAAAGAAGACTGTTCGGGCTGATGGTAGAATGTTACTTAATGGAGGAATAAAAATTGAGCAGTGCGAGTTCAAAGAATACAATAGTAGAGATAGGTCAGAAAAATAATTTTTTCTGGAGAGATTTCGAATTAGTCCAGAGCTGGGTGCTTTGCACTTATACATATTTTTAATTATTGCCTTCAGAAGCTGTAAAAATCTTAATAATGAATGTTTCTTTGAGAAGCTGAGCAAACATTTCTGTCTTGCCAGAAGAGGCTCAGAAACCATCTCCTTAACGCAAGGGGGCGGAAGGTTCATTATATTTCAGACTCTTACGATTAGTAGGCCAGAGGGAATTTGTCTGCTCCTGAGAGGCTAGATAGGTTTAGTTTTTGTTGTACGAGATGAGATTGCTGGTTAAACTTTCGACGACATGAGAGATGCCTGTTATCCTGAAACACGTTTCAAGCTCGCCGTTTCGCCAATATGAAGTTTTTTTATTGGAACAGGGAGAGGCTCATGTGAATTTGAAGTGAAGTGGGTTAAAGTGACTTTTTTTTTTTTTTTTTTGAGTAAGTTTGCCTTCCGAAGACACTGCTAAATCTTAACTGTACACCATCATCCAGCTCTTCAGAGATCTTCAAGGAAATTTCCGAGCTTATCAAGGGTCTCTTCTATGACCTGAAAATTTGCCAGTTTTTGGGACCACATTTTAGGGCAGGTGGTAATCGTATAGGGATGAGGGTAAGCGATAATGTAAGGAAAACGAGACTATGGTCAGAAGAAAGATCATTCAAGGATGTTATGGAGTGATGTTAAGAAATGATTTTTGAATATGAAAAAATCCAGGAAGATCAGGAAGATAATGTTGAGTTTCATTATTCAAAAATAAATTTTACATCTGTGACATTCGAAATAATAGTTTTTTTTTTTTATATTCACTTGACATTGCACGTTATTTCTCAATCCTATTGATGCGATTTGTTTAATGACACGCACACACAAACAATAGTAAATTTTTTACATATTTGAATACCGTCTTGTTATTTAAAGATTTACTCGATATTTACCCGGTGCTACAAAAAAAAAAAAAAAAAAACACATTAAAGTGCATTTTTCTGATTCATGTAAGTATAATTCGACATGCAGCTATACCCGGAAAATTGTCCCATTCAACATTCTTACATGTCTGGCCTTGTGACTTGTTAACAGTGTGACATGATATATGTCATGTTCCTTTTCAGTTTCATGTTACCTTACCCAGTTTCGTTACTTGTTAACGTTATCCATGTAAGTTAAAAATTAAAATCATCCTCAGTTTAACAATTAATAAATGTGTACATTTGCATCTCCCTAATTTAATGAATGTATGTTTTATCAACAACAAAAAAATCTATATTGAGTCTCATCAATCAAAACCAAATATTTTGCTAAAGTAAAAGCTTTTAAAACTGCATTTGACATTTCAGGTAATCAACAAAATTGCACGATTTTGCTAAATAACAGACCTCTTTAAATTTAAAACTCACATTCCGAATTTGATTAAGAAAAACAACCAATTTCGGCTGATAGAAAGTAAAATTTAAGTAAGTTTACGGCGCAGGTAAACCCTAATTGTTCAATTCCGCAGAGTAACTACTTAAATATTTATTTTATTGATAAACAAATCTTTGTTGAATTTCATCACTGTGGAATAAATATTACATTGTACTTTTCTAATTCCTTGAAATTATAAAAAATCCCCCCCATATAGAATTTTCCTCTCAGTTTGTTCTTTAACGACCTAAGAGTTTTCTATAAATTTAAAAGCTGCTTGTCAAATTTCTTTAAGAGTAACAACTCATAGCTGTACCTAGGAAATCAAATTAAAACATACGTTTCTGGTAAGCCCCTACTCATAATTGTACAATTTTACTGTGTAACTCTTGATTTTTTAATCAATGAATACCTTTGTATTGAGTTCAATTACTATAAACAAATAAATTACACCCACATTTTTTCTACTCGCAATTGACATTTCAGGTAATCCTCCACACATCTAGGTCAGATTTTGTTCAATCACACTCTTCAATTTGCATTTAAAAACTACATGTCGAATTTATGCTCATTTGAGCTTTGACACACATACATACATATATATGTGAATTTTAGTGACTTTTATTTTTTCTGTCTATTAGGTAATAGGTATGTAAAGTTAGGGTAATAGAAAATATCGAAAAATCAGAGAGTACAACCTCATTAGCTAAATTTTTGTATATAACCTAACACTTTAAATATGACGGTCTCTTTAGAAGGTATTTGCAATCAATATTTTAGCTCTTGTGTGACGGTCTGATAGATGTCAGACATTTCCTTGAATAATTTCTGTCCTAGAATTTTCTTCAAACGAAACTTTATAGAAAGAGAATATTTTATCATTGATGATTGACCCAAGTTGAAGTTTAGTTCAAAAGTAAGCTACTTGGCTCACTTAAACAAATACTTCTTATGAGATATCAATTTTTCAGGGTTCCTTAATGTTGTTTTTTTATTTGAAAAAAAAATCTACTTAAAAAAAAGAATTAACGCATCCTATTTAGTGACTGACTTACAATATAATAATATTCATTTTAGTTGGATCAGTGTTGTAAAATTGATTAGCTTGTATGCAATATTGATTTTAAAAAAAACCCGCAATGCAAGAATAGTGAGATCAACACTCCAAAATCGTACTTATCACATTATTTTGAACTGGAGATGCATCCTACTGTTATGGTTTCAGAGTGAGCTGCTAGTTAAAGTAGACTCTTACATATTAATGTTTCTATTGTGCACCCTAAGCTTCGAGTTCAGGTACTATTTGCAATGACAGACCGCCGAAATGTTTCTAACTTAAATCTTCAAGTGGAACTCTTCTAGTCTATGAAATCTCATAGTTAATTGAACACAAATCGAACAAATCGCCCTTAGAGAAACACAATAGATGTTGGAGAATATTTTTGATCATTAGTCGAAATCCAGGTCTTCCTCCCCACTATTAATAATGTGATGTGCACTTCGTTGTGTAGCCATGTTAATTTTGCGCTGGCATGAACACAAAATACACCGTGTTTCACATTGGTTGACTTCAATTGAAAATTAAAGCCAACTTAAAAAAAAAATTAGATAAAATAAAATAAATTAAAAAAAGGGGGGGGGGGGATTTTCCCGCACTTCAGATAGGAAGTCCTTCAATGCAATTCATGCTTTTAACTTTTAGTTATTAAACATTGCGCTTCCAACTGGTTAGCGAATTTATTAAATTTGAATTGAGTCGGATACTTTCAGAAGAATTTTGTCTCAGTGTTCACAAAGCTCCTAAAAGTCCGTACTTGATCCCTCAGTAACAGGTCAGACAAGCAGAAATTTTGCTGGGATTTCTTTAGGAATACGGTTTTTACCTTTCTTTACTAAATTTAAAATACAGTTTTTCACACCTACATTTCAATGTCAATCAATATCTTCACACCTTCACGTCAATCATTAAGGGTGATTTTCCTCTCTTCATATACCATTCAAGTAGATAAACAAACGTTTGCTCACAGTGTACTGCAGTGCAATTCTTTGTTCCGAGTGAAGTGGCCTTCTCAAGGTTCCGCTTCTCTTGGGACTCTTAGTTCTTGCATGGGGGAGAGGGGAAAAGAAAAATTATTTATTTTAATTATTTCCCGACAAGAGCTGAGTCAATCAATTACATTTCACATATTTCGTTAAAAATGATTATAAATAAGAGTAAATGATTTTAAAAAGCCGACAAAGGCAATGATAAAAGTTAATGTCATAAAGGCTAACCCTTGACAAACCGGGAGATTTGTGGCGGAAGGAATATCTGAAATATATATTTTTCTAATAATATGCCAAATTAAAAAAAAAAAAATACGGAGTATATAGAATTAATTATTTTTTTTATTATATTTTGGATTAATTTTTTTAATTAATAAAAGCACATTTCCAGCTATTTGTAAAAATATTCTTTCCTTAACACTAATCGTAGTTTACTCTTCTTTTAACCCTCTTCCCTCTCTCTTTAATGCTAGTTCAGCCAAGAATGAATACATTCAGCGGTTTTCAAAAATTAACCCTCAACTTGGTTTCTGTATATTTTAAAGGACACCGTTCTAACAGTGAATTATATTTTGATATCTACTGTTTAATATTTAAAATGCTTTTATAAAAAAAAGTATATATTATTAATTTAGAATATTTCATTATTAACCTCTTCTTAATTCTTTGATTTTTTCTTATCTTAGAATAACAAACATACAAACAATTTTGTCTTTCCCTACACCTCTCTGGTCTAAGACCGAATTCTGTAGTGCTCGTGCAGCAAATACACACAAACACTCTTTTAAATTGAATCTGAATATTTTATTTACTCCTATGCCGGACCAGTGGTGAATCAAATAATTTTATCGAAATACGACGCGTCCTCATACTAATTTGCTTTCGTTGGGGGGAAGTCTACTAAAACCTCAATTAGTAGAATGCGGCTGAGGATATCGACAAGAAAAAATCACTTTTATTGTTTCATAGCTATTTATATTAGAATAGATAACAATAAAATTTTGTTCACGTAGGCTTCGACGGTCGTCAGAAGTATTTACCGTTTCTTCAACCGGGTTGGACCGTGTCTAATTGGTGTTATTTGCCGAGCTTTCGCACATCATGTGATGGCTTCTTCAGGGCCGAAAAGAGAATGATGTGCTAAAACTCGGCAAATAACACCAATTTGACACGGTCCAACCCGGAAGAAGAAACGGTAAATAAAATTTTGACTATTTTTCGAAAATTAAATGAAAATAATACGCATCAGACAAGCACAAAAAA
The DNA here is from genome assembly GCA_000696205.2 of Oncopeltus fasciatus. Taxonomy (NCBI): domain Eukaryota; kingdom Metazoa; phylum Arthropoda; class Insecta; order Hemiptera; family Lygaeidae; genus Oncopeltus; species Oncopeltus fasciatus. The sequence goes on along the minus strand of KZ806913.1, from coordinate 194,223 downwards.
AGAAGTTATTGCATCAGTAACCTTTATACAACTTGGGAATGTTTATCACAAGTCTAGGAGCAGATAATTCTATATCCATCTGTAGTGACAGACCTTCGTATCTACAGATAGCCAAAGGTCGATAGTGTGGGAATTTACAATGCTTCTACGCATGAAAAACCATAGTAAACATTGCATGACATTTTAGATTGATTTGGAATGCTATCAGATTATTATTTACTAATTTTGTGTTGTTTTTTTTAGAAATGTTTTCATGTATATATCCCGATGGTAATCATTAAGTAGGTAAATTAAAATCCCCTATTGAAATTAAACATTACAATATAATAATAATTTAATAATTTCCAGTTAATGCCAGGAAATTCAAATTGCGGAAGTAATCCGTACAATTCTCAATAACTGAAATCTTCATAACCTTAATAATATTTTAAGATGAATCAAATAAAATTCTTGTCTCAAATGCTATCCATATTTATAAGAGACACTATATGAACTGGTTAAAAGTCAAACTTCTGATAGCTAACCGAACTTCTTGATCAACTTGACCATTAAATGTAAAATGATTGTTTGTTATTTACTTGAATGTTAATCCTCAGGAAGTTCTTGCTTGTTAGACTTTTTAAGAGATTTCCACAAATCAGTTATTTACCTCGCAGCCAAAATACAGTTTGAGGAAAAATATTTTCATCGATTGAAAATGTAGATTTCAACAATTTTTACAGGTGGAAAAAATCAGGGCGTGTAACCATTGTGTCGTTTAAACTATCTTAGTGCTTCAACCCTTAATTTAGCCTTCTTAAATTTGTTGGATCCGCCTCATACCATGTGGCAGGACACCTCGAATGAAATGGCTCAGCCTACGCTTTTTTTTTTTTTTTTTTTTTTTTTTTGCTGTGTTAGCCTCCCTTGCAACCACTTAGGGTCATTGGAGGGAGGGGCTATCTACAGGTTGCCACCCCATTTTAAACACCCATGGCTCAGGACAAGCTTCTATTTATAAATAAAAGATTGACCTGGGCGGGATTTGAACCCGCGGCGTCAGGATTGCGAGACCCGTACGGATCCCCTGAGCTAGCCTGGCGCCCCTAAGCCTACGCTTTAAATTCTATCAAGAGACTTAAAGTATGAAAGGCTTATACTTTTATATTTATAGATTATTTATAAAAATACATTTAAATTAAGATAAGACTATCAATTTAGGTAGAATACCGTTTAAGATATAACGAGAACTAAATATAAAAAAAATAAATAAATAATAACATTAATATTGTGAATAATATTAATAATTGAAAAACATTAATAATTGAATAACCTATTAACATAGGTGTGGCAAATTGCTGTTTTAATGTTATTCAATTATTTTTTAATAAGTTGTTGTCTGCATGTGTTTCAAATTGTATTTTAAAATCTTTTTAAATTCACTTACATAGCTTTCTACATTCATACTTTTGATATCACGTTACATTATTGTAATTCTCTATTATATTATTGTATTCTCATGACATTGTATTTGTACAGCCCTGAAGATGGCTTACAATGTAAGCCGAAACGTTGGCAGATAATCTTTTAAAAAATAAATTTTTTTAAAATTTTTATTTTTTTTGGATCTACCTTAACCGAACCCAAACTAAAACCATCTAATAATATTATATACGGCCAAAAAAAAAAAAAAAAAAACTCTCCTGTTGAATATAAGTTTTATTTGTTTGATAAAATCCCGTGATGATAAGTCGATAGTTTTATCTATAAACTAAAATATTCTTGATATATTTAACCCTAAATCCAACCGCCATCCAGTAGCTGAATAAGATTAATTAAAAATTAGGCAGAAGGGAAGACCTGCAATCCCAATTTTCATTAAAATTGGTTCATTTGTTTTCCTGAAAAACAATAAGTACGGTATAAACTCATCCCCCGCCTTTTCCACGATTTTGGAGTCTTCAAGCAACAAAATTTTTTGAGAGGATATCACTTTTTTATGAGATCGATTAAAATAAATAAATTTTTTAAGAGAAAACATTTTTAAAAAATAATTAAACTTTAAGGAAGATGTTTAAGAATGAAACAATTTTTGATTAATTTATTCCACTATATTTTACTCTGATGAGGTACTTTGTTCATGATTTTTAAAAAAGTCAAGATATAGCTGTACTAGTCACTTTGTTAAAAATGCAGTTTTTAAAATTTCATATCTGACTAATATAGGAATTAAACAGCAATTGTAGTATATATATATATATTTGTTTATTTGTTTATTTATTTAATATATGCTTTGCATAGTTATGCTGTAATGAACCCAAGCATTACTATCCAAAATCTTCCAAAGTGAAAATAATTTAAACATAACTTTTTAAGAAGAATAAAGATATAATTGATCTATAAAAACATTGAAGTAAGAATCATTGCGCATAATAATATTGTTGTTTTTGTTTGTGTTTTTTTGCAGATAGAATGATACAGCCATGATGTGCAACTACATATTGCTGTTTTTCATTGCCATTGTTGTAATGCTTCTGTACGAAAGAAGTCAGTCCTTCAGGTATTACCTCAAATTCCTCATCTTCCTCTTAGGGTGCACCATCAGCGCAACGATATTCATCCCTCTGATGTTGCTGAAGCCGTGTGACTACAGAAACGCATTGTAAGTAGGCGCAATCCATGCACTTTCTACTCTCACATCATATATAATAATATATCGCTTGTCTTAATCAAGATTCAATATTCAATTTGTATTATTGTGGCAGTAGAATTAAATAATAATGTCATATAAATCTTCAGAAATCCTCAGATAACATTTCTGTAGAATGTAAATTCTTCAAACATTCGACGAGCCCTCTTATTCGTAAAACGTAGTAAACGAATTCGGAATTTAGTCTTTTCGTAGCAAACCTTTGAAATGATTCCTTTATGGTCGAAATCGGATGAGTGAAAGGGGGGGGGGGGGTTAAAAGAAAACGAAAATTTAAATTGGTAAATCTTCATTGGTATTCGATTTACGAAAAAGTTTATTGAACATGACGGGTGTAAAATGTAATTTTATACGGTCTATACACAGTATTAATAAATTAATAATAATAAAAAACACTTGTTGGCGAAGAAATTTACGAATGTAACTTAGATGGGTGAGCGCTTCCCCCAATCTTCCCTCCCGATCACTCTAGTAAAGTAAACGTACTTTTTATTTCTATTGTTCTATCTGTTGTGGGAATCAAATTCCATCATTTACACTTATTTACGTATATCAATTTTTAATGAAACTTAGAAAATCTTCTTAGATTACGCATAATCTTTTCTTCAGGGTAATTTTATGTTCAATTGTTACTATAGCTAAATGTCTTTAGCATTTACATTAGTAGGCAAGTATTATATATGCACCTAATTATATTCTCTGTGATTTCCTGCGATAATGCCACAAAAACACACGTGCGCGCGCCCAAGGACCTATTTCCAAGATGACGTGAAAGTCGAGGAGCATAAATATACATAAAATATTGAAAACTCGGCATACACACGTCTGATATTTTTTCCATTCGTGGGTATCAAATTTTCAGAATGTTCGGGCAACAAGGAAAACTTTCCGAAAAAGAGCGAAAAATATTGTTTTTTTTTATGGGAGATTTCGGTGAGATTGTATCATTATTATGATGATATTTAATACAATCACTCAAATAGAGCAAGGAGAGTGGACTTACTTTCAATGAATCCGAGTCGTCTCTCATCACATCAACTGATAACTTTATACAAAAAAAATTGACGGAAAATTACTGTAAGAAATTAGATAATTTATTTTACTTGATTTATTTGACTAGTAATAATCATTTTATAATTAAATCATCATTAAAAAATCAATTTAAATACTAATTAAAATTTTCTTTAAATTTCTTTGACTCTATTACTTAGGCCAAATTAATATTCTCAGTTAAATGTATCTGGCATAAACAAGAATAATTATGTAGTGAATTGGTTCATCGTCATTTGATGAGCGACTCTCTCAGTGGCACTTAGAAAAAATAAAATTTCCATCCAACAAATTTAAGAGTGTACGTACAAATCTTACTCCCACAATTAACCAAAATATAAAATTCACATGTTCTAAGATTATAATATTCAAGGTAAATTGTTTCAGATATCCTGCGTGGGGAGCACGCCAGATTTCGAAATTGGTTGGTTTGAAATGGAAAATGAAGGGACACAATAATATTATTCAAGATGAGGGGTGTGTTATTTTAATAAATCACCAAAGTTTTCTAGACTTATTAGGTAATCATTAATTTATTATTGATTAAAATAAAGTACTATTATCAGTAAGTCATAATTGAAAAAGATGATAAATATAAGTGTTGTGTTTGTATGTATGCAATAAGTTTTTCAGAATAATTTTCCAGTTGCTTTTACAATATTTGTTTTTTTTTTTTTAATTTATATTATACAGAAACCAAGTTCGTTATTTAGTCAAGCAGATAAGTTCTATTTTAGTAGGGGTTTAAGGGAAACCAATAATTAATTAAAAGATCAATATCTTTGATATAATTGGTTTTTCATTAAATTTTGCAGCATAAAAGATGGAAAAGTTATTTTTCTAACGGCTGCTCTAACGCTTTTACTTAAAAACGCACATTTTAGAACATGTTTATGAATGTTGACTACTCCCTCCCGAACAGTCTAAAGCTAGCTTTAGAAGGAATTTCCTTTCACCTTCATTGCCTCCTCCAGGCAGTAAGTAAGGACAAATAAGACATTTACTCATGTTTTGGCCCGTCTTTAGTTCGCATGCAAGTTTGTTTAGCTAATTAACCCTTGGCCTACTTTTTGTTTAGTCCCGTCACTCCTCGTTCAGTGCGCCGAACTCCCTTCCATCCTAACGATGAGCTGGTGAGTTTCCAGTGTGCCCATCACCAATGCAAATAATCTACCCCTAGGTGAATGGCGTCACGTCATGTGTAATCATTACGCAATCATTAGTGTGAGAGCATAAAACACAATCTTAGACTGGTGTAACTCTCAAGTTTAGAAAATATTGGAAAGTGGGTCATCAGTCACAAATAAAGGTGCACTAGGCACTTACACCTAAGTTTATAATTTATTTTTCAAGACTAAACTTTTTTTTTAAAGAATACTATTAGCTTTTATATTAATTTTGAACTAGAGTTTAAAATACGCTTGGGATTTTCCCCTTATGTTATTTGTATTTTATTTAAGGTTAGCCTTGAAAAATAGATTATAAATTTAGGACGGGTTGGCCGTAAGTACCTAGATGTATATTTATATGTCACCGATTACCACACATCCCCACCATCTTCTATAATATATTGTGGTCATTCTTAAGTACTCTATTTAAAAGTTAGAATTATTTTTTCTTCTGCATTATGATCTTCACCGAATTTTCATTTTAAAAAAATGACCTGTTTAAACGTGGTGTGTGTGTGTGTGTGTGTGTGCAATTTAAAAAAATAAAAAAATAAGAAGATAAGGGAACGAAATTTGGCAATAAGACTGTTTGGGAAGTTTTTTATGGCTGAGATCGAAAAGAGAGAAGGGGGAGCGATCACAGAAAGACCCAATTAAAAATTTTCGTTATTTTTACATCCAGAAAACAATAAATAATTTTCTAGTATTTAAGGCTAACATTTTTACAAATAAAAATAGAAGAAGAAAAATTCATTTATAAATATTAATTTAGTTGTGGTGTATTATCCCACGTAAATTTTAAACAATTAATGCGAGGGAATAGAATAAAAAATCTATTTGTCCCAGCCAGGAAACTGGAACTTCTGCTTTCCGGGCCGGTATGCTTCCACTACACCACCGGGACGAGCCAGATAACTTATTAAATTCACAACACACTAGCGAGAACCTAACCCACGAGAAATACGAATACTTCGTCTTATGCCCGATGGAGCTGACATTGTCTAGCTATTTATCGATTCTCGTTATTTGCTTTTAATTTTCATTTATAAATATTAATTTAGTTGTGGTTTATTATCCCACGTAACTTTTAAATAATTAATGCGAGGGATTAAAATAATAAAAATCCATATGTCCCAGCCAGGACTCGAACCTCGATCTCCTGCTTTCCGGGCCGCTATGCTTCCATTGCACCACCGGGACGAGCTAGATAACTGGATCTCCTCCAGGTTCAAGTCCTGGCTGGGACAGATAGATATTTATTCTATTCCCTCGCATTCATCTTTTGAAGAAAAATACATATTAAAGAAAATATGTTATGATTGTAACTTCGAGGGCTCCTTCTACTTTAAGCACATAAATGTTGTCCTTGATTAGGCTTTCTATGACAAACAATTGAATTAACTTATTTTTAGCAGAAATAGGATGGAGAGGAAAAGGGTTTTGAAGTAAAAAAAGAAAAAAATTCTTCGTCATAGTCTGTGGGACGAAAACATTTTTTAGTAATGCTAATACTAAAATTCCAACATTCTATTTGATAAAACAGTTGATAAGATATTCATATTCAGGAAGTTATTTATTTAAAAATGTACGAAGGTCGAGCGCTTGCCCCACTCTTTCCCTCTAAAAACTGCATGCAGTTTATCTTAACCTATAAACCTCATAGCACTCTTCATGTGAGTCAGGTGCTCTCATCTTAGCCCCCTATGTTCTAATGATATATACCCCGCACATCCTCCTTTCACACTCCTGGCCGAAAGAGGACTAGCTCGCCTTCTACACCACACATGTATTCGTCCCCGCATCTGTGGAACCCTTTTCCCCTTGAAATCTCCACCGACTTTTTACTTCTGGAACCTTCTTTACCAAGGATGAATAGAATTTTTAGAAATGTCTCATTGATTGTTTTTAGTACATTTATATGACTATTTGTGTATATCTGTATGCAGTATTTTTTATCTTATTCTTTCTTATCTTATTGTTTACTATAAATTTTACCGCCCTTATGCACCCTGAAAGAAAGTTCCATTACCTCATTGTGTTCACTATTATTATTACTTACTTACTGACTTAATTTTTGTCTATGAACTTAGTTGTACAGTGTTGAGATATGAACATTCAGGCATAACTAGAATTTTTAAAGTTTTGAACTTGATTTAGATGTATAAACTAATTTGATGTATTTTGTTTTCCAAACAATTACAGTTTTAGCAGAAATATGGCCAGTTTCGAAAAACTGTACGGTCATATCAAAGAAAGAAATATTTTATCTCTGGCCTTTTGGACTGGCTTCTTGGCTTTGGGGTACTGTCTTCATAAACCGATCTTCAAGAAATGAAGCAAGGGCAGAAGTTAACAAAGTAGCTGCCACAATACAAACCAGGAAAGTACGTTTGGTCACCTTAATAATTTACAGTAAATTAATGTATGCCTAATATACTAATTAATTTATTTCCCAATAATAAGAATTGAAGAGCATAGCAAGTAATAATAGTATATTCCCACTCTAAAACTAGCCTACCACTATAAGGAACTACTTTACATGAATTGATTTTTACTACTGACTGTGAATCTACAGGTTAGATAGCCTATTAGGATGTATATTTATTGATCCCGCAGACTAATAGTCTGTGGGGTAGTTGTTAGAGAGAATAAATCGAAATTCAGACGTAATCCATTAGTCCAAACTAAACTTCTCCTAATAATATAATTTTATGAATAGTCCTTAAGTGTAAAATGAGGCAGCGGTAAAAAAAAAAATAAATAAAAAAATAATAATAAAACAAATAATGATCGTCCATTACTAGACCGTTCAGTCTATTACTAGACCTTCGTCTGAAAGATTCCTGAGCTCTGGGTATGAGACATTGAGTCTCAAAAGCACTCAGCTTTGACAAATAAATATCATTATCACCGAGCGAAGTTTAACAGTTTTTTTGTTGTTTTTTTTTATCCCTTATAATTGTATAGCTTTTCCCCAGTTCATTAAAATAAGACAGTTTTCCCCGTCATTTAGTTGGTTGGGCATACAGTATCTTTGGGAGTATGGCACAGGGTATTGGAGATAACCACACAGATTTTGCGTCCACTACCTTCCTTCTCTTCCAACTCGAAATGTTACTCCTGAAAAACTATGTAGGGCTTTGTTTCCCAGACACAACGTTCCATGGCTAATATGAGCAGTGTGATTTATCTTAAACCCTTCAAAATAAATTTTCTCTTTAACATTCTCTTGCAACGCTTTAAATAAACAATAAAATGAGTTTATTCTTTTTATTTTGGGTGAAATGTACTATAAGTTAATGTAGCATTATTTATTCATAAGATAACTTTAAAATTAGTTGTATTATATAACTTTTTGTTGGGTGGGGTATGTGTTAGCATCGAAGTTGTTCACTGTGAACGTAATATTGTGTGAAAGGAAGAGGGTGGAACGACAGCAGGGGGGCCTGCCCATACAAGATAATGTAGAGTGGCTGACGTCAAAGAGGCAGGAGAATGGAAAAAGTAAGAGAGAGAGAGAGTGAGAGAAATGTTTTTTTTTTTATGTGTTTAATTGTAAAAATAAAACTTAATAACTTAATTTTATTTTTAATGTTCAACAAAAATATTTGCTATGATTAATTTTAAAAGAGTTTAATTTGAATTATTTTAGGCCAAAATATGCATCTTTCCTGAAGGTACTAGGCATGGAGGAGAAACTTTACTGAAATTTAAGAAAGGAGCATTTCATATCGCCATAGAATCAGAGGCCCCCATCCAACCAATAGTTGTTAAGAGATACGACTTTTTGGACTCTAGAAAGCGTCGTTTTGACGGAGGTGAGCTCAGTAAATCTATTTTTATTCGTCCCACAAGAGACAAGCCACAAAGAAAATAATTATATGTATATATAAATCAGAGTAGAAAAAAATATGGTGTCCCATGGGGAAAACACATGTCAAGACTGAGGGTTCCCAGGAATCCTTTGAGTCATGGGTAGTGAATCTGGGAACATGGGCTAAGGCTCCAGTGCCTTTGCCACCGAAATTCCACTCCCCCCCCCCCCTCACATAGTAAAAAAACAAATAAAATTGTTTAAAACAACTTTATATTAATGAAAGTTATTGGTGATGTAGAACTACAGAATATTAAAATTATATAATCAAATAAATGAGGACTCTATTTCGAAGCAAAAATTGTTGACGGTTTTTCATGTACAATTTAAATGATACTGAAGAAAAGTGCAGTTAAAAATACAAGCCGAAACTTACAGAAACATAATTATGATAAAATATATGGTAGTCCTTTAATGATTTAATTTTAAAAAACCCTTTAAGATTTTGGTAAAGTGATAAACCATAATGAAGTCAGTGGCGAAACTATTATCCACTTCTTGAACATAACGTGACATAATCCAGGATCCGAGGGTCCTAAATAGAATCCACGGGAAGTAACCACGTTACAGTGACGCAATCAAGAGTAAATTATAGTATAATTAAGTACATTATCTTTATGAGGTTTAAGTTGAATATAAGGAATTGAAATTGGCTTTTGATGCAGATTCAATTCTACACTAATAAAAAAATAAAAAATTGTAGCCTAATGCATAATGGTGAAAGTTTTACTTCATGCAAAGTGATATAATAAATCTGACATGATTATAACATTAATAAATTTATGAGAATTAACTACAGGTACTAAAACAATAAGTGAACAAAGTGTTAAGGATTTTTTTAATACTAGAATTATTAAAAATAACTTTATTTCTGTTCTGTTTTTGCTAGTATTTTTTTTTCATTATTAATTAATATTAAATTATTGACTGTTAAAATTGGAGAACCGGGCTAACTGAGGAGATCTGTTAAGAGTTTCTCAATTCTGGCGCTGAGGGTTCAAATCCCTTCCAGATCTTTACGGAAATAAAAGCTTTTCCACAGTCATAGGTGTTTATAATAGGGTGGCTACCTGTAGATGGGGAAAAGGGTATTAGACCCTAAGTTGGTGAAAGAGAGGTTTAAAGAAAAAAAAAATTACTAAAAACCTGGAGTTCGATAGCAAAACATTATTTTGTTTCTTAGTAAATCTATTTTTACATTTTATCAATTTCATATATTTGTTAAATTTTATATTATTTTAATCCTCAAGTCTTCTTCCCATACGACTTTTTTAGTTTTAAAACATTGAATTTATATAAGTTATTTTACCTCTATAAGGTTAGTCTTATGAATATAATTCTAATTTGTTTTCTATTAATTGCTCTACTATTCAGAGTCAAACAGCTCACCAATAAAAATGAATATAATTTCAATTCTGAGAATTGGTAGCACATTTATAATCATTAATAAAAAAAATATTTCTGATGATTACAACTAAAGTTGTAATATTATCACTTGACAGAAGTAAAAATCAGCGAACTGGAAAGAGAAAATATTTACGACACCATTTTCTTGTTGTGAACAAGTAGAGTATTGAGTACCTCATACTTCATATCGGGTTAATTCAGTATCGTTCTTTGTACTGGAACATACGAGTCCGAGCCTGGAGGAACCGTTCCAACCCGGGAACTGATACAGCGTTCCTGATACTTTAGTGCTGTGTCACTTTCCTATGTCAGTTAGTCTCAGATATATGATACTTTATATCAGGCTGATACAATATCACCTAGCCCTAGATTGCAGGCTACGTGCACATTGAGGTTATCCCAGGAATGCCTGACTTTACATACGGCAAAAATAACTCGATCTAAAGAACTACTGGCTTTTTTTTTTTAAAAGTCTGACTCGGTTATCTCCTGCCTCTGAAACGGGAACGGCCTGAAAGCCGACATTCACTGGCTAGGCTGAAACCTAGCATTCTATTGAATGAAAAATACTAATTATAATAATGTAATTTCGCGTGGGACGAGTCCTTATATTTCAAAAATAAAAACCAAATTCGGTATTTAGGCTTTTCATTACAGACCCTTGAAAGTATTCTTCAAGGTTTTAGAAATGGAGAAAAATTTATATTCGTAATATTGTAGTTATTATTTGAGTAACGGAAATGTTTAGGGGACATAATAAATGTAAAATGTAATCGTCTAACCTTTATGTCTAAAACATTTTTACGAAGAGGCTGAGTTAGAGCTTTTCACATTCTTCACCGCTAGTCTAGAGCCAACTTTAGCAGTCACCCGAAAGACATTTTTAATTAATAAATTAATTTAAATGATAGGTACCTGCTCAACGCCACAGCAGCTGCTGGTTTGGTGGTTGTTAAGTGTCGCCAACCTACACATAAAATTTTCGTGACAAATCATAAAATAAAACGCTTTATTTAAAATCAAAACACTTTCAAAATTCAAATTACTTCATTTAAAAAAAAGGTCAATGATATTTAAATTAAAATTAAAAAATTTGTGTGTTTTGGAAAGCTGCTTACATTTCTAGTTGATTTGGAAGCCACATCTAGAAGTTCAGCAAATTTTAAAGTAGATCATCTTTTCTTTTTTTTAAGTCCATTTGTGTTTGTCTCTATTGAAAGCATTAAAATTTTGTAATACCATGGATAAATATGAATTTTATCAGGCTTTTCCCGGCCATGTATTAATCAGTTTAAAAAAAACTGTTTCATTTAATATGTTTTACCTTCATATAATTTATTTTAAATTATTACTGCATTCATCAAGATTTGTCTCATGGTATCTGAAAATGTGATTTAAGGAATTACATTTCCTTAAAGGAGCAGTATTAGGCTAAGTTACAACAAGCCTTTTCTTTATTTCAATATACATATAGTAAGGAAAGTCATACATTCATATCAAATATTTGAAATGGAGTTTTAATTGTATTTAGACATTTAGATCCCCTGAACAACCTGAAAAACATTTTAAGTAAATAAATAAACCTTTTGGTGTTATATAGTTTTTAACTTTCAACATTTTAATGTACTTCTATTTTTTCAGTTTGACTGAAATTTGTGTGACTGTTGTATAGTTAAGTATCACTATTGTACTAATTAATTCAAGACTCTTTAAAATAAAATAAATAAAAATAAAACAAAAAAATGGAAAAATTTAAGTTTACTATTCATAATAANATATATATATATTTTTTTTTTTGTAATTTTAAATAATTAATCTGAAAGCATGTATAAATGAAAACAGCAAAAATCTGTAAATACAACTAGCAGGTTTTTTGAAATTAAAATTTGGTATTGTTAAATTTTGTCTCTCATGCGGCCTCTAAGAATTATACAGCCAAATTTGACTCTACTTACAGGAATGACTTCTTTACTTAATATCATTTGAGTTTTCCTTATTTATTAGTTTTATTAAACATAAAATGTTCTATATATATTTTTAAGGTGTTTAGGAAAAGCATTTTTGTGTGACATCCTTCTTTTCATTTTCCTCTTCAACTTTTGAAATCAAAAAAATTATTTACTCTTACATCTAAGTATTAAAGATACTTTTTTCTGCACACATTCTGCATAACCCCATTATGTAAAATATAAAAATTCTCCCCTTTAAAAAGCTTCAAAAGAGAAATTAAAAAGTGCCTCCTCTTTACTTTACATTTTACAAGGGCTATATTTTTTTTTTTTTTTTTTTTTTTTTTTGCATGTGTTATACAATATTCCTCTTAATTCTCCCTTAATCCCCAGTCCTGTACATTAGCTCAGGAACATGTCCATCTGGCGAATCTCGCTTTTCTGGATCTACTGTTACCTCTTCTCAAGATTAAAGGTCTTATGAAAACAAAACTATAAGAGGAACAAAAATATTAAAAAAAAGCTGTTAAGTAAATACATCTAGAATAAAACCTAGCAACAGATCCCAATGTGTTTTGAAAAAGAAAAGAAAACTTGTGCTACCTTGTTTATAATTTTTGAGTTTATTTATTTTTTAAATTGAAAAACACTGCAGTTACTTATTATTCAATTTTATTTCAGAAAGGTATATTTCTTAATTTACTAAAACAAATAAATTATTGTAGAGAGGGAAGAAAACTGAAAATTTTTTTTTTGTTTTGTTTTCAGGTGATGCTCTGATAAGTATTTTGCCAGCAATTTCCACAAAAGGATTGAAGAAGGAAGATGTAGATTCTCTAACTGAGAAAGTATATGATATTATGTCCAAAGAATACAGTTTACTAAATTCTAAAAACTGATTTAAAAGGAAGGACTCTTAAAATTATAGAAATAACTTTCTAAAACTGTGTGACACCTTTTTGCTGTTCCTGTTCAATAATTGGTGCCTTTTCTAGATCTAATCGCAAAGAAAGAAAATTAAAAAATATAGTATTGTTAATATTAAATAATATACAAAACCACAAAAGGAAGTTTCTCCAACCACAATATGACTAACTATGACATATACCCAGCAATTTTATTGCTCTATTAATTTAAACAGTTGAATGAACAAGGAATGATAATTTTTTTTTCTTCAAATTTTAATAATTAAACGAGTGCTTTTACTTTCTTCATTATTTTTGTCTTTTAATAATAGAGAACAACATTATAAATTGTTAAATAACAAAAATAATTTTGATTTCAGTTTCCTCAAATAATTTCAAGGAAATATTTTATTAACAACTAGTCATCAGTTTAGATATTATTGACAATAAAAGAAATTGCATTAAAATTTTCAATCTTAAAAAGACCAAGTTTAAATGAAGATTAGCTACCAATATAATTTTATGGGTTAGGGTGCTTTTTGATTTTTTCCTAATTCATTATAAATGTGGCACACTTTTTATTTGGCAATGAAAGTTAGGAATCTTTATCCAGGGCTTGTAGATATTGAGAATCCTGATTGCCTCATCTTAATAAACAAAGGCTTAATAAATTTTGACATTTGCAACAATAACATTGCACTGTCTTTGTTCTTTGTTACTTTATGATTATTCTCTCCGATTAAAGTTCCAAGGGTATTTTGAGCCTTTCTTCAAATATTTGGGTTTAGTACACATGCTACTTCGCTTATGAAAATTATAGCGTACTTCTCAGCTTTATAAAAATAAAATACTCTGGTATTTTTTATCAATATGTCATTATTGTCAATTACTTGATTATAAATAATCAATCCATTGTGTCATAATGTAATACAGCAGATGGATTGCCATATTGTTAAGATTATTTATATTAATTATAAAGTATTTTTATAATTTAATTTTTCATTTTTACCCTCACCTTCCTGTTATTCCATGAAAAATCTATTAATGATTTAACTAAAAATGAACTCTTTGTAGCTTCGCAAATAACCTCTACTTCATGAGATACATCATCTCTATATATCTTAAAAAATCAAATTAGAATTATAGTAGTATGTGCACATCTAACTGATATTTTATTGCTTTTTTAAATAATTGTTAATAGAAGAATCCATTACTTCACAAAACAGAAGCTAGCTGAAAATAGCTAACCAGCTTTGCTTTATTACTCTTTACCGAGTCTATATCATCGTTTTTCTTAAATAATCATTTATTATAATCTAGGCATATNAAAAAAAAAAAAAATGAAAAAAAAAGGATGAAACCTGGAGCCTATAAATGATTAGGACATTTTTCAATTCTAGTTCACACCCCAAAGATGAACATTTAAAATGCATTATGTATAAATATTACATTATACATAGGTGTATATGTATTTATACTTATTATTTTTAAAAGATACTAAATAATATTATGACAGTTATTTCAACTTGGAGTAAGTGTAGCAAGTATCATAATTTCCTAAATTTCACTTGGATGTCAGCTTAAGAGCCATGGAGTAACTAGGGTTATCTCTTAAGATGGCCAAGGAGAGTTCCCAGCTCTGGCAAGATATTGGGTTCATAGGAAAGCTTAGAGTGGAATATGGAGAATCAATATAAATTTTTTTATTTAAAGATCATTATGAAGGGTGTTGTAAGAAACATAAAAAGGAGCATTGACTATTTTTCAAAGAATCTTGGATTGTAATGACTAGATTATGATGAAATTGGAAGGCTTAGCAATTCTATAAAGTTAGTCTTGAAATATTTGTGTATAAAGTTAGTTCGCTATTAGTATATTTTTGAATTACGGTTCAATAGTGAGTATAGTAGTTTCTAATGTTTGTTCAGCTCCAGTCTTTTAATTTTTTCTTAGTAAGTTCCACTTGAGTCAGGGGTCTAGTGGAAGCCAAAAATCTGGCAATCCACCGGCAATGACTCCTGTGTTGCTGTTGCACAGCTAGGTTTTGTAATCTTTATATTGCAATGACAGAACTGAGCATTAATTATATGTAAATGTGAAGCATGGACAGGACTCAGTACGTAATGGTATACATGATTATCTTAACATTCCTGGAATCTCAAAGCCAGACTGAATCTCAACTAGCTTTCAAGCTGGCTATAATCTTACCTAGCACTATCTTCTATTTCTACCTCAAAATTGAAGGTTCCTAGGAATAGTTAGTCATTCTCTCTAACAAGTTTATGAACCATTGACCAGTGTTGTAATAGCAATTCCTATAAAGTATAAATTAACTTGAAGAAATTAGTTAATGAAACAAATGAAAAAATAAAGAGATACTCCAAAAAAGTGAAAGAAAATTCTGATTCATTTACTTCATTAAGATACGAGAGAATGTTCATTTTATTATACATCCATACGTAGTAATTAGCTAGTATGGGTATATCAATTACTAAGGATCTCTGTTAAGTACTTATTATTACTAAGAATAAAAATAAACAATCTAATCAGACACTTTAAGTAATGATAAATCATCAGAAGTAATTTTATTTTTCCTTTTAAGTTCAGACCATTTTAAAACAAAGCAGAAAACGTATCTAAATGCAGACAATTACAAGGAAAAATATTGTAACTTTGTGAGTGTGGGTTCATATAGACAAAAAAAAATTAAAATCAATAAGATAAACTATTTATAAAGAGTAAAAAAAAAAAAGCTTAAATTGAAGTAAAGGTTGAAGGATAGAGTCTAGGAGGTCATTAAGGGTGATGTTTGAAATGTCGGGAGCAAGGTTATTTCCCATAGCCAGACCGTTAATCTGGTTATAGTAGTTACCTTGGTAAAGGAGATAGCTGGAAGTACAACATAGGGAAAGGGACTCGAGATATGTAGACAGGATCTACCTTGACTGAACCCTAACTGTACTGTTTAGTTTCCCCATCCCAGTTTCTAGCAATCTTGTATTTTTGATATATTTTTTTTTATATAAGCATTAAAAAAACTAATACTATAAAAAAAAGGAGAGTTTGTTGACCGTAGATATTATTCTAAGATGATTTTAAATCCGGAAATTTCAAAAAAACCTTAACAACGATATCATTATTACTAGAGCCGATAAAGGAAATAAAACGGTCATTATGGACAGAAATGAGTATAATAACAAAATGCTCAATTTACTTTCAGACAAAACCACATACACACCCACCCACAACAACAAAGACCCCACACCAGCACTCATTAAAAAGTTCAATAACGAGATAAGAAAACTACGTGACGAAACACACATAGACAAATATAAATATTACAACCTGATTGCTTATAATTCTCTAGCACCTAGATGTTACGGCCTTCCCAAAATACACAAATCAGATAATCCCCTTCACCCCATTGTCTCCAATATTAACTCTCCCGCATCTAAGCTCAGCAAATTTCTCCTTCCATCCTTACAAATTCTGAGCCGACAAAACAATTATGACATTAAAAACTCATTTGATCTGAAAACACAGCTGGAATCTTTAATTATACCTAAAGGATGCTCCTTAGACGCCGAATCCCTCTTCACTAACAATCCTATAGACAAATCCCTCCAAATAATTGGAACACTATCCGTGACCATACTACACTATCCCGGTCGGCTTATCTTGAGTCCCTTTCCCTTTGTGGTACTTCCGGGTATCTCCTATACCAAGGTAAATACTACAACCAGATTAACGGTCTGGCTATGGGAAATAACCTTGCTCCCGATATTTCAAACATCATCTTTAACGACCTCCTCGACTCTATCCTTCCCCCGTTACACAACATTTTCTTCCTGAAAAAATATGTCGACAACCTTTTTCTCATCCTCAATCCCGAAAAAATCCCTCAGATCCTTACTGCATTTAATTCATACCACCCTCGTCAGAAATTTACCATAGAAATGGAATCGGATTATCAACTTCCCTTTCTTGACACCCTTATCATCCGTAACACCAATGGCTCCAACTCCACTGACTGGTATACCAAGCACACATACTCAGGTCGTCTCCTCCATTTTAACTCATCTCACCCTCATCAAAAAATGAATGTGGCCAAAAACCTCATCTACAGGTCACTAACACTCTCTGACAAGATTTTCCACAGAAAAAATATTAAACGTGTTACTGACATCCTCCTGTCCAATGGTTTCCTACTCACACCATTAAAAAAACTTGTTAAGGAATTTTTTATTTCCACTTCTCCAACTATCCCCCTCCCCCAAAATAATGACCTCGTTTTCCGTTCTCTTCCTTATATTCCAAAACTGTCTGAAAATATTAAGAAATCTCTCAGAAAAACTTTTCCTAACCTCAAGCTTTCTTTTTCCACCAACAACAAGTTAAAATTTATTTACACCATCCTCAAAGACCCCATCCCCCTTCCTAACAGAACTAATGTCGTCTATAAAATTCCCTGTTCCACACCGAATTGCCAAGGTTCTTACATTGGACAAACAAAAAACCCTATTTCCCGCAGAATTAATAACCATAAAAATGACATAAAGAATAAACTAATAAAAACTGCCCTCACTAAACATGTTTTTCATGAAGAACACACATTTGACTTCGAGAGCTTAACCATTTAACCATTTTTTTCCACTGAACCCTATCAACACAAACGTCTTTTGTCTGAAACCGTTCACATCAACTTAAAACACTATCCAGTCCAGTTAACGACAGAACGGACATAGAACAAATTTCCTCAACTTATTCTAACATTTTCAACATTCTAAAAACCATCAGCCCTCCTTCTCAATAAGCCTGTCAAACACTTTTCCCAGTTCCAAAGTCACTTATTCCCAATAATACCCTTCCTTTTTTTTCCTTTGTCCTTTTTATTGCCCACTCTTGCAACAGGCCGCTTTCCATTTGCACCTTCCGCCTTGTACCTGCTCCCCCCACTCCTTTTACCTCTAACTTTCTGTAAAAGTAAAATTTATACTTAAGTCATGGAAATGTGAACTTAGGGACAGGACGTCCTCTCTCATCTTCATGATAGGTAGGTGTGGCAAATTACTGCTTTGATGATATTTCAATTTTTTTCCTGTCAATAAGCTGTTTGTTTGCATGTTTTTTTCAAATTGTTTTTCATAAACTTTTAAATTTTCTTACATAGCTTTCTACATTCATACTCTTGATATCACATTATATTATTGCAATTCTCTATTATACTAATTTCAATTGTATTCTCATGACATTGTATTTCTACAGCCCTGAAGATGGCTTACAATGTAAGCCGAAACGTTGGCACATAATCCTTTATTAAAAAATACATTTTTTAAATTTGTGTTTTTTGGATCTACCTTGACCGAACCCCAACTAAAATCATCTTAGAATAGTAAAACTATAAAATGTTGGCCGAAGTAAATATTTTTTAAAGCAGAAATGTGTTTTTATTGTCTGAATTCCTAACATTTTCTTCGCAATGATATCAACAGTCAAATAATATCCTAAATATAAATCACTTTATGTTAATCCAAAATCTAAAAATACAACTTACCTTAGAAGAAAAAGAGTGACACTATTAACAAAGTGGGGTTCCCAGGGAGCCAACATAGAAATTGACTGACTTCTATGAAAACACTAGGGTCACAAGGACCCTGTACTCATTATATTAGTTGGATCCCAATGAGTTGTTTTAAGGTTACTATTTCTAGAACAGAGCAAAAGCAAATGCCTTAAGGTAAACCCCAAACCCTACATTTGATTTAACCATTTTGACTTTCAGAAACAACCATATTAATTTCATTGCAACAATAATCAGTACATACAATTAAAATATTTCATAAAAACAAAATGTAAAGAATCTATAAAATCATTGTGTGTGTGTGTGTGTGTGCGTGTGTTGTCAAAATATGCAAAAGGAAATTTAAGCTAAACATCCCAATTCGTGGAATGCTTTCAAAATTGTTGTATTTAACGGAATTAATAGGATAATAAAAACAACTTGAAACATGCATAATTTTTTAATTACTATTTTAACACATAGATATATGTGATAAAAAATATAGTAGTACACAGTAGACAGTAGTGGCCCCTTTAATACAAGACATATACAAAATGAAAACAAGTAATCACTAAAAGTAACGATCATAAAAATGTATTAAAATAATTTCATAAAAAATGAGCAGTAAATTGAAATCACAAAAACTGAATGGTTAACATAACCTAAACTAGTAGAATCTATAAATATTTATAGTTCATAATATTGTCTTTTCCAAAAAACAGCATTTGTTCTTCATCGATTACAAACATATGATTAAAGCGGGATACTTTAAAAGTAAAGCAGCTCTGTATAACAACCAACAACTTCTCACCAAGGAAAATAGTAAACTAACTACATTTAATGCACCAAATAAAGAAAAAATAATTCTCCTCCCTATAACAATATATAAAAATAATTCAAAAATAAAGTAATAATTTTCAGAAATTTGGAATGCTAAAAAATCTAGTAAATTTAGATTTAGTAAAAATGCAACATTTTCAATGGATAGAAAAAGATAGGATTTCAAGTCAATATCATGGCATACGTATAGTGTATATGATGAATCTGTAATACCTATTTTCCACCATATTAAATGATTGTTTATCCTTGTTCATAAACAGGGGAAAGGAATGCTGATACACATAAGATGAGTTAAAGAAGATGAGGAGTATTACAATCTTGTGCTGATTTCTCCCTCTACCCCAGTAAAAATTCTACTACTGTTTCAGGAAGAAATATCGGTAGATCAATGTTGCCAAGACACCAAGTGCAATAGGAGCAACCCAAGACATCCATGAACTGAAAACAAAAATATCTCTGTTAGGTATCATATTAAGTAATCAACTACAAAATCCTCTCCCATAATGCCACTTTCAAGCTTATTTCATAATTACTCATTATTAATTTTAAAAATAAATATTAGTAATCCATTTTGATCTGGAAAAAGTAAAATCTGAATTAATCCAGGTTTAAAAAAAATTATTTTCTTTACTAACTTATGCGAATTATTCATAAATAGAACATAAATGTCAAAAAATTAAATTTTACAAATATCATGATTATTATATAACTTTCTTAATACATAATTAATAATAAAAATGGAGAGAGGTATCTCAATGAATGCAAAATCCCGGAAAAAAGGTAAAATCCAAGAGCTGCTAACAGAACGCTAGTCTAATTCAATTTATGTACAAATAGAGTTAGTCTGATAATGGTTATTAGTGACTCCAAAAATTGTTACAAGCACTCTTAAAATGTTTGTAAGTTTATGTATTATTAGGATAAAGACCTATTTACCTATCAAGCTATTAATAAAATGTTTAAAAGTAAAAAGCTCTTAAATAAAAAAGGAATTGTTAAAACTAAGCTAATTCCTCAGTTTCAAAGTTAATGAGCATTTGAATTTTAAAATGTTTTCACATGTTTTGATTTTTTTAAAGAAAAAAAGTAAGATTGAATTTTTCTTGTATGATTTTAAATATCATTCATTGAGTTTCACACATACTAAACCATGAAAATGTTTCCAACAATTTTGCATTAAAGAAATTTTCCCTCCCTACTATAAGCGCTAAGTTGTATTTAAATGAAAATTTTAAAAATGTTCACATAGGCTTCCTAAGACAAAACATAGTATAAGTGTTTTTAATCAAGGGTTCAGTTTCAAGTTAATACCTGTAATTATCAAGAGTTTCAAGCTTTTATAAATAAAAAAAAGATAGTAAGCTAAGATATATATATTATATATCTATATAATGGGTCATATTACTGTATAATTTTACAGAAATTGCATAGAAGATTATTTAAATAGAATTTTAATTTTATATAATAACATTTAAAAAGGTTTGGATGTTCTGCAGAGTTTTTTGAGGTTCATAATTGCGATTAGGCGATTGATTCTCCTAAAAGAGAAGCATTATTTATAAATTGTACTCCATGGGTATCAATAAAAAACTTATTATGGTCTAACGAAGGTATTTACTCTGATACTGGGGCAGCAGTACAGACAAAAGGATTAAGCAGTATCAAATTTTATAGGATTAAGACAGGGATGTGTCTTATCATCACTCTTGTTCTTATCGTTAATAAATGAATTTAATGGCAACCTGGGCAGAGGGATAGAAACAAATTGTATTAATTTTGTCACTTTACTATTTTAATTTCAGTTCTAGATTCCTATGTTTCGAAAGCTATAAATTATAAAATAAAATTAACATAAATTGTGTATTATTTAACTTAATGGTCTATTTGGAGAAATCTTAAATTATAATATTTAAAAAAGGTGGAAAATTGACTATAAATTATAAATAGTTTTATGATGGAAATATTATTGAAATTTAAAACTACTACAGATATTTAGGCATAGGTATCATTAAGTAAAAATTTGAAAGAAAAAATTACAGCCACCTAGTATGAAATGAATAATAATTGGAAACGATTAATAAGAAATCTGCAGGTGCCTATTAAGACAAAATATGAAATCTTTCATTCAGTTCTGAGGTCTGTTATTTGGTATGTACAAGTTTGGGGGTACCAAAATATAGAAGAATTGAAAAAATGTAATAAATTTTATACTCTCTCTTTGTTTTCTATATCATTGGATTGCTCAGATTATTTCCTCTACATAGAAACCTCACCAAAGCCAATTTTTCTTTTTAATTTTTCTCTGCACTGAAAATATATTAGCAATGTACTTTAACTGTTTGATTCCAGACTACCAAAAATGTTGGTTAACTAATAAAAAAAATAGCATACTATCTATAGAAAAAATTATAGGGCTATTAAATTGTAAAAATAAATTCAAAACATATAATTGACTTTTTCAATAATTTAAGAGCCACTGATATTAGTGGGAAAATAGCATTAAGGCAAAAATAGTAGATAAGTCAAAGAGAGCTAAGATTCATAAGCAATAAGTCTTCTAGATCATAACAAGTCAGTTTTATTTTTCAAGTAATAATTCAATGTATACGATTAACACACTTATAAAAGTTAGGGGCGAGTTGCTTATTTTGAATTAAAATGAAATAGGGACACAGAGAGGCATGTCTGCATGCTTTGTAATGGATCAGAAATTGAAAGTACTTATAATTTTATTTCATGTGTCCAGTACTTAGGAATTATAGAATAAGGTTTTTTGGGCAGGCAGAAATATCTTACAATATTTATCAATTAACTAAATAAAAAAAAACTATTTCTAACTATATTTAATTATGTGAAAAAAGCATATTTTTATAGACATTTTTTAAAAAGGGAGTAAAACAGCTAGCTAAGATATGTTTTCACCTACTTCATAGTTTAGCAACTATTTTATTTTAATAATTACTAGGTTTGAGAAATTTCTCAAGTATTTAACATATTTATTATACATAATTATTTTGCGGCTTTTATTGCAATAAGACTTAGGGTAAATATTATAAAATAGTTTTGTTACAAAATAGAGCATTATGGTTTACTTAAGTATATGTTTGTATATTATTACAATTATGTGACTTAATAGTCTACTTGAAATATTACAGAAGTCAATTACTATATTATTATTATTACAGTGTTACCAGGTTGTTCAATTAGTTTTTAAAATTCGATAAAAAAACCCACAATTTTATGGTTTAAAATACACTTTATTATACAGTATAGTCTCCCAGAGCATCAATATACTTGTCCCCGAGATTCCAATTTATGAATTCCTTAAATAATTCCATCCCTGAAGTGGAAGGGCAGCAAAATACACTTCCACGGTTATAATGACCTCATCATTTGATGAAACAGTTAAAGTAGCCAGGGGCCAAATCTGGTGAATAAATTGGATGCTTTAATTCATAGATTTTAGCCATTGTCAAAATACTCTTGTAATACGATGCAATGTCCAGATAAATACAAATTGTTTTCTTCTGCAAACTGGGTCTTTTTTCATGAATTTTTTCCTTCAGCTGGCCTAAAATGTTACAATAATATTCAGGATTTATTGTTTTACCAGTTTGCAAGTAATCCACAAACAAAATTCCTTTTGATTCCCAAAAAAACTTATGTTAACACATTTTTGGCTGATTCAGGATACAAACTCGTTTTGGAGCTGAAGAACCAGGTTCACACCACTCTTTAGCCTCATGTTTTGATTCAGGATCATGGTAATAGACCCAAGTCTGATTCATAGTGATGAATTAACACACAAAATCCACTTCACCCATTCCAAAAAGTTCTAAATATTGCTGAGAAAGTCGCATTCAAATGTGTTTTTGTACCATTATTTGCGAATGCGGTACCCATTTTGCACTTAGCTTTCTGAAACCCAATACTTCAATCAAAATATTGCTTACACTGCCCAATGAGATGACTAGGCTTCTATTAAATCTTTTTTCAGTCACTTAACGATTTATCTATAAGATATCCTGTATTTTTTCCATGATTCCTGGTGTTGATGCTGTTTTCACTGTACTGTTGGACGTCACTAATGTGGATCATCTTCAAGGCTTGTACAACCAAGTTTAAATTCAGCAATCCAATTTTCTACTGTACTAATTGAAGTCAAAGAGTCCTTATACACTTTCAACATTCGTTAATAAATTTCCTTTTAAACCTTCCGAAAATAAAAATTCAATCTCTGCACGATACTTGCTTTTTTCCATTGTAAAGAAATACTGTGACACGTAGATACTAAATGGCTTGTAAACAAAGAATGAATTGACAGTTGGCAGAGTTTGGAGAGTGTACCAATATAACAAAAAATTTTTAGGCTAGAAGCAAAGCCCTCTCTTAATGAACCGCAAAACATACAGAACAACCTTATATGTAAACTCCTGCTGATGGACTATATCCAAACAGTTAAGTACATAAATATTTAAAAATATGTTTTGTTTTATTTTATTTATATTA
>KZ806913.1:146558-160462 GCA_000696205.2 Oncopeltus fasciatus | reverse complement strand
TTTTATATTACAAGGATTTTTGGTTCCGTAAAATCCGAAGGAGGGGAGGGGATTGAAAAAATTTCGCGGGTGGAAAGGACAAATCACACATAAATTTTGTATAAATATCATATTGACGTCACAGCTTATGATGACAGTTTCGGTGCAGGATTCTTTAACATTTCAAAGTGACCTGCCAAATTTCATTAAAAATAACTGTTAAATTAAAATTTTGAATTCAGGTAAACCTCTAATCTAAGTTGTTTATTTTCGCAATGTAAGATTTAAACCTTTCTTTTATCAATAAACAAATTTATGCTGAGATCCATTGCCCTAAACGATATGTTAAGAACTCTGCATCGAAAAAAAAAACTTTTTATAATCGTGTATGACATTTTAGGTAAATCTCTACTATAATCAACTTATAGTCAATATTGAGGAGGGGTTTAATCAATCCTAAAATTATTATTTTTTTGAAATTCATAAAAAAGAAAAATAATAACAATGAATAAAAGTCGTAATGAATTTCATGAATATGAAATGACTTATATATGATTAAGTATATGATGGCTTAATAATAACCTTTTTTATTATTAAATAATGTTAATAAAGGGAATATTCGTGCGTTCATTATTTCTGAATAATGCCCCGATATAGTTCGACACTGAATATTAGATTACGGAAATTGCAACAATGGAAGGATAATACATTAACTTACAATTGGTTTTTGACATCAAGAAATCGTGGTAAAATTCCGCAAATAACGTTTTTTAAATTTTCGGAGTAACCATGGGAATTTTTTTTTTTTTTTTAAGAGCTGGTTAATTATTTAATTCGCACAAAAAGGTACCAAATGCACTGCAATTTTAAATTTTGAAAATCTTTTATTTACTTTTAATAAAAATTTCGAGAAGCGCACCAAATTAAATTCCCACTCTAAGAAGAATGTTGGTTGGATCTTAGATGGGAAAGAATGGGTCTTTTCAATGTGACCCAGCCCTTATTAAAATGCTCAGAAACTTGGATTTTCGAAATGCCAAAGCTTAAATGAGAGAGGACAAAGAATATTTTTTTAAGACTTTATAATCAATCCATAGCAAACAGATTGTGGTTATGTTATTATTACATAAATTGAGTCTTTAGATTAAAAGTTTTTACCGTGGAGATTATTAGTAGAGAATTTGTTGGGGTTTGCTCAAGGCTGGCGTTTATATTCTAAACCATCTTTCACTAAAACCTTTATTAAGAAAGGTATCTTAGAGGAACGTTTGGGTATTAAGAAAACCCACTTACACTCTTTACTCCTCACTTACGAATTACGAAGAGCGAGAATTCTCCCCGAAAATTTTACTCACTGTAATATTTTCTTTTTGTGCGTTCATTACACCCTTTCTTCCTCCTAATTTAATATACATACATATATATATATGCACAAGTACAATGCATTTGTTGGATCTTACCACTTTCACTCTATTCATTTATTTGAAATTATAAAAATAATTAACATATTCAAATTTTAAATTTCAGTTTCCCATTTTATATATTTTTTAAAGTGTTAGCTTCCAACCACTTAGGGTCTTGAAGGGAGGGGCTGTCTACAGATTGCCATCCCGTTCTAGACATCCATGGCTCAGGACTATATCGATAAATAAAAGATTCCCTGAAGGCGGGATTTGATCCCGCAGCGCCAGGATTGCGAGACAGAAAGGATCACATGAGCTACCCTGGTGCTCCTTTTTTCCCATTTCCCTCTTGGCCGATGCCAGCCATTAATAAACTCATCTAAAGGTTTAAAATTAAAAAAAAAAACCATAAATATTTATTAAACAATTAATGAGAGGGAATAGAATAAAAAAATCTATCTGTCCCAGTCAGGAATCGAACCTAGATCGCCTGCTATCCGGGCCGGTGCATTTACCAATTATGCTACCAGGACGAGCTAGATACCTCATTAAATTCCCTCTACACTAGCGAGAGCCTAACCCACGAGAAAGACGAGAACTTCGTCTTGTACTCGAAGGAGCTGACATTGTCAAGCTATTTGTCGACTCTCGTCATTTACTTTATTTAATTTTTCTTTATAAATATTTTATCTGGTTGTGGTTTTTTATCCCACGTAAATTTTAAACAATTAATGAGAGGGAATAGAATAAAAATATTTTTTTAAATTCTGTTTCCTCTCATTAATTTTGAATTAATTTTTTTCTCATTAATGTTTGAAATTTACGCGGGGTAAAAAACCACAACCAAATAAAATATTTATAAATAAATATTTATTATTGCTTCATTATTTTATAATTGATAAAGCGCATACAGACAAATATATATGTCTCTATTTTAGGATCGGCGAAGATCTGTAAAATTCGCGTTTCCACGAGATTATCTTGATTTTCTACGAGGTAGAAACCTAAAAACGTATCGTACGAAATGCTTCTAGATATTTCTGTGATCATAGCGTGAATGTCCGCTGGAGATTTCCTTGATTGCAAGGTTATCCCGAATCCTGAGAGCCTTGACATGCTTCCTACCATGACTACTGCCGCTGTTTCCCTGGGAAATACTATGAGTTGAATTTGAAATCAGGAGTCAGGAAACATATTGATTAGAAACAAAATTTGACTTTGTGAACATTAATTTTTAGAGTTTCATTATTAATCACTGTAATTTGTATTTATATGTGTAAGGAATTTTGCGACTGGTTGAAATAAAAATAAAAAAATATATTTTTACAAAACATAAATAAATGGTAGAAATCATATGAGGAGGGGGTGTAGAAAAAAACCAGAATTTATAATATTTATATCTTCGTTTTAATTAGAGCTACGACGAAAATTGTGAAACATAATAGGTGAAAATATAATCATATAACATTTATGTTCTTTAACATTTTAAAATGTTAATTAAAAGATTTACGAATGTAACTAGGATGAGTGTGAGCTCATCCCCCCACTCTTCCTTCTCGGCTGGTCTAGAGGTAGGATTAGTCGTCTTACATCTCATTGTTCTCTCCAGATTTTCTGGTAAAAAAGTCATGTAACCTTATTTATGCCCATCTTATCGAAATACGGGAAATCTGCATAGATTATGCAGTCACGGCGTTATGAAGTTTTATAAAGTTTCTAGACTGTGTTTTTACTATGAGAGTTTTAGCAGACAGGAGCTGCATAAACTAGAAAGACCTTGAGAGATATTTGATGGCTCTTCAATACTGAAATGAGTATTTATCAGATATAAGAACCTTTCTTAGAAGCTGAAAACAACCATAAATGCTGCCAGAAAGGGGGAGTAGGCCAACCCTCCAAATGAATGTTTTAAATCATGATTGATTTAGTCTCTGGAGAGTCTCTCTCCCTCAATCGCCCTATTTACCCTCATGAAGACCTGAAATTTAGGGCGAAACATACAAATAATTGTATAATTCTTCAGCTCCCAAGACCACTCATCAAGAAAGTTTTTAATGTATCTTTTTTCCTTTTGGAAAAAAATATTGTGTTACGTCAAAGTTTGATATTTTACATGAACCCCCGAATATTCTATTAGTTTCTTTGAAGTAAACTAATGACAGCTATGAAGAATTTAAGTGTGGTAACGATAATTAAAAATATAAACACCAATAAAGTGGTGCTGCCCAATTATAGTGGATTGCTCTGCGCTGCCTACAATAAATCTCTTTGTAATCAAATAATATCATAAGAGCTACTATGCAACTCATTTTTGTAACATTACAATTTATAGTTAAAATAGATAATAACTACATAACAACAACTTGGTCTACAAATTAGCCAGATAATAAAATGAGAGAAAACAAAAACTATATAATCATGAAGCACAGGTATTGAGCAATTTGTATCTATATTATTTTAAAGCAGAAGTATTCATTTTCATTTTGTTTACAAGTATGATGAAATGATAAGAGCACTTAAGCTCGAAAGAAAAAAATAAATTATTGATTTATCTTTAAGTGTAGCAGATGCAGTAGCTCATTTATAACTCTTTGGCAGGTTCATGGTAAGTGTGCCGATTACGAAACATCTTCCCCGTCAAGTCGCCTTGGAGAACATCTGATCGACACGAAGAGAGGATTATCAGGAATTCGGTCCTGGTAGTCGAAGAATTAAAAACTGATTTGTAACCAAAATAGTTTTTATTTTAGCCAACGTTTCGGCTTGAATTTCAGGCCTTCATCAGGGCTGCATATGGGAAGGAAACATACAAAATAATATAGAAACATGTCTATATGTCTTAATCTAACAAAGAATAAGTAAATGAAAATATTAAACTGTGTTTAATCAGTTATATAATATGTATAAAAACCTGATTACTGAACATATTGGAGGAAAAAAAATTTTTTTTGTTTCTTTTTTATTATGTTTAATATTCATTTTATATAGTTACACACAGTTTAATATTTTTATTTACTTAGTTCTTTATTAGATTATGACATATAGATATGTGTCTATATTATTTTTTATGTTTATTTTTCATATTCAGCCCTGATGAAGGCCTGAAATTCAGGTGAAACGTTGGCTAAAATAAAAACACTCTTCAACTACCAAGACCGAATTCCTGAATATCCTTTCTTCACTGAAAACTTGACAGTCAACAAATTTACCTCCAAATCTGATAGACATGTCTCTTCCGCACCTACTTCGTCTTCTATTCTTCTACAATATAAGCTCGATAGTCAAAAACCTTGTCAATTCTTTCGTAAATTTCTTCTTCCTTGAAGATACATCTCCCTTCCCCTGGCAATCTTCTTCCTGCTTCCTCTTGCTTTCTTCCTTTTTCATATTCCTCTAATAGGTTTAATCTTTATATTATTTTCATTTCTCTTCTAGTCATCAGACGTTCTGGGATTGTTTCTCCTGTTGGGTGATACATATACTTACAACAAGAGAAACACCCCCCAGAATGACTGATGACTAGAAGAGAAATGACAATATTATAAAGATTAAACATATTAGAGGAATCTGAAAAAGGATTTTCCCAAGAAGGACATATATTTATATGTGATATATATAAGCAGCAATTAATTACGGTTGACTAACTCACTACTTATGTTACTCATTCTTTTTGTTAGTGTCTTCGTAATTCTTTCAACTGTATTTTCTGCAGCTGCGTGAAGAGTGGTATCTTGTAATTGTTTAGAGTCAATTAGAGTGAAGGATCACATCGTTTTAGATTTATATATATATATATATGGGCAAGATTTGTCATTTGACCACTTCACATAACAGTTTTGTACTCTCAAGGAAGGGAGCCTGTCAGTAGCCTTGAAAACTCATCGTCTATGTTTGATTTGCTTTTTATGTATTGAAGGTCAAAACCAGTAGAGTTAAAGGCCAATCTCTGTGGCACGCTGGCTCCTACAAAACTGTAAAGTATCACTGATGAAACAATGACACCACTTTGGTTAAAAAGAGATACAGAGAAATACTGATTTATTTCAATGACCACTGTTGGATTAACCTATTTATAATTGCCTGACAGATGTATGGTTAATATGGAATTCGGATATGTTTTGAATGATTATTATTTCTGCTGGAGCTTAAAGAAAATGTTTAATAAAGCGGCGAGTTTCGAATTAATCAATTACCTGTAAGATGTAACGTAGCTAATCAATTGATATTTCGGCTAATTAATTTATTGTTATATTTGAATTTTGGCAAAATTACGAGGATAGGATATCTTTCAGCAATATACTTTCTTTCACTAAAATGCAGTACTTATATAATTACTGTACACCCTCAGAGGAGTAAACCCACAATCAACGCTGCTCTCGTGAATGGCCGAGAATTCCGGCGAGAAAAGCATTATATTTTGTGTAAGAAGAATTTAAGGTTGCCAGGGCAGCTCATGGGAGCCGTTCGGCTCTCGCAATCCAGGCACTGCTCTGGGCGAGTTTTTATCAAAAAGAAAAGCTTGTCTTGAGCCATGGATGTTTAGAATGGTATGGCAACCTGTAAATAGCCCCTTCCTCTTTAAGTGGATGAAAATGAGGTCTAATAGACCCCCCCCCCCAAAAAAAAGAACAATTTAAGCAGCCATTGATAAGGTAGCTCTGTAAAAGAGCGCGACAGATTCCAATTAAATCGGCCTCATTTGGGCGCAGTAGCTACAGCGGACCTGTAAGGTGTTCTCCGAGTAATCATCATGAACTGGTTACAAAAAATGCGATTAGCTCTACAGTATTATATGTACGGTGGAGTAACAAAACTATCGCCATTACCCGGAATGGCAGCCAAAGAGGTCCCAGTGAGCTAGCGACAGAGAGGTTCTTACGCTATGTTGTATGGTGACATACGCCACAGCGGCCCTATTTTTATTTTGTGCCATGCGCGGACAATTTTGGTGTGCATTCATAAATATGTGTATTCATAACTAAGCATTGTCGCATTTGTTTTTAGATATTATTACCACACTAAGCTAAATTTATAACGATTGCACTACTGTATATATTTGTTTGTTGTTAAACTATACAGAATCAAATTTTATTTTTGTTTCATACGAAAGCACATATTATTTTTTTATGGACTTTCTGATCCTGTTTCCTGCAACCATGAAAGTTTTACTCCAACATCATCCTAATATCCTTAAAAAAGTGTAATTACGTGACTACAAAATGTTTTCTCTCTATAAAACAGTATACAATTAAACTTGGATAAAGACCGTTCAAAGACATTCAGAGATTGTTGGTCGGCGTTAGATCACCAATTTTCTGAAACAAATGAGTGTTAGAAAGTACATATAAGAAGTCTGTCCTCCGTACGTTGAACGTGAAATGTCTTGAAAACGGTTGAGCCGAATTTAATTATACATCTCCATCATATTAATATTTTCTTATAATTTTATATAACATTTAGCAGCTTTTCTTGACGAATATTACACTGGGGAACATCTTGAAACTCAATTTCTGTTCAGTTTGATTTTTTAGCTGTTTTCTATAGAATTAAGCATGCTGGTTTCAAAACTGTTTTTAGTTTTCTTTTATCACGTCACGTTCGGTTTCTATGTGGGTGGGGCGCATGCTGGCCTAGACCTGCCTGTTTAGTTACGTCTGTTACCTGTGGTGAAACGTTGTGTGTCGTTATGAAAGTGTGCAGAACTACATAGTGTGTTTGAACTGAAACGTTTCATTATGGCTACCTCTGCTCCTACACGTCGAAAGTGCCAAAACAGCCCCGATTTGTTTTGTTATATATGTGGCAGTTTTACCATTCACAAAGGACTTTACATTCACATCAGTATATTTGTCAGATAAGCATAGTTTGCCTATTTCAAATTGATACTTGGTGATCAAGATAAAGCATGGGCACTTCATAAAGTGTGTAAACGGTGAGTTGAGGGTTTACGGATGTGGACCAAGGGAACACGTGCTAAGCTTCCATTTGGTATACCTACGATTTGACGCGAGCCCAAAGATCATTCAAGTTATTGTTACTTTTGTATAGTGAAAACATCGGGATATAACAAGAAAAACAAATGTAAAATAGAGTATCCTAGTTTACCGTCAGCTATACGCCCAGTACCACATTCAGCCGAAGTCCCCGTGCCAGTTTTCAATTAATTTCCCTCTTTGGAAGAAGGGGAATACGGATATGGCATTGAAAAACATTGTTAAAGACTTTCATGGAAATACACGAGCATTGAAATACTCCGAAATTGTCCAGCAACTCTTGGAAAGCTTCCAAAAGCTAGGTTGCATTTTTTACACAGCCACCTTGCTAATTTCCCGGACAATCATGATGCAGTGAGTAATGAGCAGGGTGAGCATTTCCATCAAGATTTGAGGGTCATGGAATCAAGGTAGATGGGACGTACATATGATGGCTGACTATTGTTGGAGCATCAAGCGCGAACTTACACAAACTAAACACTCCATAAAAAGCTACAAACACAAATTTCTATCTTAATTTTTAAGTACTGTTCATTAATTAAACAATTTTATGTGTATGAACTCGATTTAACTTACATTAAATGTTTTGCAAACTGTATATTTGGTACGTTTTTACTTTATGTTCTTTTAAATGCATGGTTTTTATGATTTCTGAGGATATCCTGTAGTTTAAAAAGTTGACGTGATAGACAAAATATGAGGTTATTCTCAGATTCAGACGCCAAGAATAAGCGAAAAAACGGTCCCCGATCTAACTCAGCAAAAAATGTGTACCCTAGTGTTATTGAGAAATGCGTATTAACATAGATTATTAAATATATAAGAAAACAGCATACTATTCAATCTATTCAATTAATTTTCTATTAATATTTTTATTTAATTAAGTAAATTAATAAGGCAGCATTGATTATATTTATGGCTCTTAGGGGCGATGGTTTTCGTCACAGAAGATACCAGAAGAATAGGATATATATAATTGAATAATGTAGAGATTTTAAAAAGCTTAAGTTGGAATTTGTGAAGGGGAAAGACGGGCATTTTAAGATAGTTCCAGGCCCCATATTTCACAGCGCTTAAGTGTACTCTATAGAGATAACGTTCGTTTTTGTCTAGCAAAACCATCGTTCTCAGGTGGTATGCGATGTCTTCAGGTATTTGTGAGAAAAATAAATAATTATATAGTTAACTTATTTAATTAAAATAAAAGTAGTAAAGGGGGGAGACTTTATTTAAAAGTTCCTCCAGCTTTTTACAGCTTGAAATGTATGATTTATTAGTTATCTTCATTCAGAAAAACAATTTTAAAATTTGTATTATTCGTTTATATAATATATTACTACATCATTGAATATAAAATTAATATATAAAATTATGTTTATTTTAAATAACTAATTTTAATGTTAATATAAAAGAAAAATAATGCAAATTATTTGTAAAATACCTGATAAATTAAGATACTATTCGCATTTAATGTATTCTAATCACTTCCAAATTCCAATAGTGAATTTTTCTATAAATATATACTTAAGTATTATTTTTTAGGCAATTTCAGGGAAATAAGTTAGTTAATCATGTTTATTCAGTATGAAATTAGGCATTTAAAACAATTAATGAGAGGGAATAGAATATAAAAAACTATCTGTCCCAGCCAGGAATCGAACCTGGATCTCCTGCTATCCGGGCCGGCGTGCTTACCATATGGATAGCAGGGGATCCAGGTTCGATTCCTGGCTGGGGCAGATAGTTTTTTTTATATTCTATTCCCTCTCATTAATTGTTTAAAATTTACGTGGGATAAAATACCACAACCAAATAAAATATTTATTAGGCATTTAAGTTTGTTGATCTTGAGTCCAGGTCGGGATGATTTTGAAGAAATCCAACAGCTCTTGAAGTTATTGGCACAATCAGACATCATAAGTTCAGTTTTAGCTATGATATAGCTAAGAGATGATTTACATATTTTTAGGATCTTATTCAACTCCCTATGTATCAGTTGCTGGGACAAAGATATATAATTAGACGTCGCTGCATATTGAATCTCAAGAAGACACTTTGCATTTGGCTAAATTAGTTCATTCATTTTTGGAGAAGGCCGGAGCGCAGGCGATTTTCTTTTAGTTGACGTTATCCTTGAACAGAATTGCACTGAAAATAAGTTATTGCTCAAGGATACTGCACTTTCGCTGTAAGTTAACCCAGAAGAAAAACAACCTCTTTTAAAAAATATGTATAATATATAGGATAAAATTAAGGATTAATAGGATTAAATTAAAGAATGTTTGTGACGAAGATTCTCGTTGAATAACATTATTTACTTTTTTTTAAGTCTTTATTAAGTATCTTATTTCTTGTTAAGATAAAGAGTTACGCATTTTCACAATACCCTATACTGTCCAACAATGACCACAATACGCAGAGATAAATACCTTTTTTAAACTACTAGTTACTTAAATGGAAAATTACATGAAAAACTACTTAGAGCTTGCCTACAAATATGTAGGAATTATACCTGTCTTAGTCTCCCGATTCTGAATTTCCTACACAGTGCTTTAGCGTCTTCAGAATGGCCAACATCGTCAAAGCACTGAGTTCCGTCTTTTCCAGCCAGATCCATCAATATCTCTTCACCACCTGGATGCTGAAAGTGAATTTTGAAAGATTTTTATTTAAATTAATTATAACATATTTTTGTTGTACAGATTGTATAAGCATTATAAAATGACTTATGTTTTCTTTAATTCATTTTATTTAAGTAATGTCACAAAAACATAGAATGTTTAATTCAAATTTTCCTTAAAATGGAGAATATGTACACATCGACGATCATACTCATATTTAAATTTTTATTTTTACTTTTATTCCTTTATTACATTCTGTTAATATAATAACATTTCGTAATTTGATTACAATGAACTAAACAAAACAAAAAAGAAAAAAAAAAAAAACGACAAAATTACAATGGCAAGAGGAGAGACGTTGACCAATGACACAACTCTCAACATATTATATTGGGTTTATTTTTATTAAGTGAATATGAAAAATCCTATAAATAAATTACACACACACACACACACACACACACACACACACACACTCGCACGCACACGCACACGCACACTATATAAGATCACTTTAGGGTAGACGAGATAAGAAATTAGCATACAATACATATGATATTTTGAATCGCAGTGAGTTTTGTCCAGAAAACTGGTGAAAAGAAGTCAATACTTTTCTTAATAGGGGTTTTTATAAAGAAAGACTTTCTTAAATAAATAAATTTAAAAAAATGGTCACTAACAGCATTTTTCGACACACCACACTCCCTGGCAAGTTCACGAGTACTTGTGGACGGATTTGACTTAACAGCTTCCTGCAGAACTTCATCAATATCATATATTTGACTTAACAGCTTCCTGCAGAATCTCATCAATACCATCCATTAATGGTCGCCCGGGGCTCTTCTTCCTTTTCAACATCATATTTCCACTGCTAAATCCTAAATTTGATATAAAGGCATTTTTTTTATACACCCCTTTAAAAAAAATCAAAGAGAACACTTTTATTACATTTTCTCTTTGTCTTCAAATTACAAGATATTAACAACAGAATGCAATAAATAAAAATTTATTAATAAAATTAAAAAAAAATATTAGTGTAGAAAAATATGAAATGCAATATTCTATGTTTGTAACTTTTTCAGGAGCAATGCATGTCAAGAAAAATACTTCAAAATACAAATTCGAGGGAAAGGCGGGCTTCTTTATTTTTAAAATTTAGATATTGGTATTAAGGTTTTTTATTGTAAACTGTTAAATGAATTATTTTTTGGCTATTAACCCTTATTCAAATGAGGAGGAATGTAGGGGTCCCGAGAAAGACAAAAATTAATAATCCAATTATCTTTGTTATTATTAGCATTAAGAGTTTATAAAATACGATAAGGGTAATATATATTTTTTAACCATTTATGCCCTATAAAATTTTTACGAAAAAAAAATATTAAGGTAGATATTTACGAGTGTAACTACGAAAGCTGAGCACTCTCCACACTTTTCCGGAAAGTCTAGAGCCAGATTTAGCAGTCATATTTTTAACCCCCATTACCCATCTTTGAGATCAAACCAGTCAATTCCCCATATTTACGTCGATCTTTAGTTAAATATATTACGCAGCTGTTGTGTGACGGATTTTATATTTAATTTAATAAAATAATCTGCATTATTGGTTGAGTGAATAAAATAATAATTTAAAATAATCTTTTTAGATTCTATTCTATAAAACGGTGCGCTTTTCCTCCCGGCACAATCCCGGAAAACTATCAACTAATAATTATTTCCAGTGCAGTGACGCCGCAGAATTTGTTGCAAACATTCAACATTTGTGGGTCACATCATGAGTATGTGAATTGTGTCAATTCCACTTCCACGAGCAATAAGCAAATCACGTTCCGACGCTTGGACAGATATCTGACTGGCATTGAATGGCAAAAACTGAGATAGCATCATCTGTAATTTGATAAAAGTAATCATTGACCTTTGTCGGTCAGCTGAGAAACATATGTATATAAAAAAACTTAGGCTGAAATTTTTGGTACATTTTCCTAACATTCTTAGTTATAAATCGAGTCCTAATATAGAGATTAGTAAATCGCCAGAAGTTTTTGATGGAAATTCAATGATTTTACATTGCACCTGAGTACATACAATTTAATTACTTCATGTCATCTTTGTTTCTTTTAACTTAATCTTATGATCCTAAGTTTCAATGCGCCACAGTCATTTTTCGCACTTTTTAGACTATATTCGTGACGCCAAAAATCTCAATGGATTTTTTCCGATTCTATATTTGGGATTGAGAAATAGGGACCGTTTAAATTATATACATATATATATATAACAAGAAAAACAAATGTAAAATAGAGTATCCTAGTTTACCGTCAGCTATACGCCCAGTACCACATTCAGCCGAAGTCCCCGTGCCAGTTTTCAATGAATTTCCNATATATATATATATTATATATGTATAATTATATTTTATTTTTTAAACGTATTTAGGAATGCAATTTCGAGTGATGGGCAGACCGGATCCTCTTATTTTTAAAATATAGACACCAAAATCGGTGTATAAGACATCGAAAACTCTCAAAAGAATTTATTTTAGGTTGAAATAAAATAAAGGAAAGAGGATTAAACAAAGACTAACATTTTTAATTGTGATAATTTTGTTATTTGTTTTATTAAAAAGAGTGTATTAAACATGATAGATGCATACTTTATTTAATTTTATAAAGTTTAAATCCTATAATATCTTTCTTAAAAGAACACTTTAAAAAAAGAAAAAGTTTAGAGAGGACTATAATTGTAGTTTATAGCCCACTAATCTTGATTAAATACTTGCTGGGAAGGAAGAGTAGTGTAAAATCCATTCGATAAGTTTATTCTGTGACATGTTTACAAAAAATGCATATTGAGGAAAATGTTTAAACATGTAAATTAGAGGGTTAGACTCACTTAATATTAAAACATGAAAACCGATTAAGGATTTATTTTACAAACCATTGAATTCATTCATTTTCGGTATAAAATAACTGAAAAGAGTATAATCAAAAATGATCATCGAACATAATAGGTGTAAAACATAATATAGTAAGCAAAGTGCAATTGCCCCTGAGTATTTGGCTCCTAACCTTATCTTATCTTGTTCCGAATTTCTCCTTCATATTTGCCCGAGGACAAAACTGAGATTCTAATTCAGGGGCAATTTAAAATTCTATTTCTTATCCGTCGGGATTCGTCCGTAGAGGACAGTTAGGTGGAGGTAGGACAGTCTATGATGGCACTGGGCAAATTAAAAGTAAGGATTCTATTGGCTTGTCATACCCAGGATCATATGTCTCCCCTTTAACCATTTGTTAATCCTCCATTGTGTGTCATTCAGGCGTCTTTAACTTCTTTAAATGAATTTCTTAATAAGTACAAATTTAAAAAACCTTATCCTTTTTCTTCATTTTTAAAAAAGCAAGATTCACTTAAGGAAGTGATACACCTTGACTTTTTTTTTTTTTTTTTTTTTTGTGGGGTTAGCCTCCATTTCAACCACTTAGGGT
Organism: Oncopeltus fasciatus; assembly: GCA_000696205.2. Lineage (NCBI taxonomy): Eukaryota > Metazoa > Arthropoda > Insecta > Hemiptera > Lygaeidae > Oncopeltus > Oncopeltus fasciatus. The sequence goes on along the minus strand of KZ806913.1, from coordinate 146,978 downwards.
TATGGAGGGAGGGGTTATCTACAGGTTGCCATCCTATTCTAAACACCCATGGCACTGGAGAAGCTTTTATTTATCAATAAGTTGATACCTGCAGCGCCAGGATTGCGAACGGAGACGCAGACCCGAACGGATCCCATCAGCTACCCTGACACCCCATACTCATTTTTCTAAATGGCAATTAATTCTCCTCTATATCTACACAGAATAAACAAAAAATAGGGGCCATTTGCAATTTTAAATTAAATACGGGCGCACAAACAAATATATCTTGATGAACACACCCTAGCATTCAATGATTTTGAAAATAGAAAACAAGATATACATATATGTCATACATGTATGTATATATGGTATATGTATATTTGTACCTAGTGTATATATCTTCTTTATATATGTTTTAGTGTATATATATATATATAT